>JAJIYU010002787.1:0-29008 GCA_030144865.1 Tinospora cordifolia | reverse complement strand
CATAATTAAATAAAAATGTAGTATGCATGTATTTATTTAAAATAAATAAAATATCATATAAGTATCAATTTATAATTACATAAATGATTATCTGAAAATAAAATATGAAATGAATAAAAATATATGGAAATAAAAAATGTAGATTATTTAATTATTGGCATTAAAAATATTAAGTAGAAATATCTCTAATAAATACAATATTAAAGAAATAGAAAGGATGGAATATTAGGAAGTTGAGAAAATGAAAAGACATGTACAAAAATCATGTTTACATCAATTACGAAGTGTGTAATTGGAAATTTTCGGATAATAGCAACCTTAAAAATCAAATTTGGCAATTAGAAATTGCATCCAACGGTCCAAACTCGATCTGTCCGATCCAACAAATGAAATAAAAACCCAAAAGAGCGCTCAGGAGTACCGGATTAGCGTAATCCAACGGCCCAGATTTGATCTGCCTAATCTAACGGTTTGGATTTGCTTCATTGATCGTGAACGACACTACACTCGAGGTTAATCTTGCAGCCTGGATCGATGTTTAAGATCTGATGCTGCACTCACGATCCATCCAATGGTGAAGATCAAAGTCATTTTGTTAATCGCGATCCAATGCCGCGCTCGAGGTTGTTCAACGATTCACAGCGACTTCGTTAATCTCAATCGTGATTCAATACTACGCTCGAGGTTGATCAACGAACCACGCTGATTTCGTTGATTGCGAATGGCA
Organism: Tinospora cordifolia; assembly: GCA_030144865.1. NCBI lineage: Eukaryota > Viridiplantae > Streptophyta > Magnoliopsida > Ranunculales > Menispermaceae > Tinospora > Tinospora cordifolia. Next base: position 28,281 of record JAJIYU010002787.1, on the reverse strand, counting down.
GTGCTACAATCGAGGCCCATATGACGGACGAGATCTGAGGCACCCTAATTTGTGCTACGATCGAGGAAATCCGATGATCCATAGCAAATCCGTAAATCTTGATCGCAATCTAATGTTGCGATCGAGGATCATCAACGGTCCAGTTTTAATGCTCCGATTAAACCGATATTAATAACTTAAAAATTGGAATAAAAATCCAAAAAAATCCAAGAAAATGTTTCTAACTTTCAAAAAAATTATTCCAATGCACTTGCTATTTTCCTATGCTTGAGGGGCACGAAATTTTGAATAATTGTTAAGTTTCCCACAAGGAGAACACCAAAAACTTACCATTCTATACTATTTTGAACTCTATATAAAGGACTCCTAATGCTCACATTGTGTTCATCCAAAATCAAGAGCATACTAGTTCCTCTTGATTCTGTCTGGCCTTCTTCTTGGCAATCCCCTCACTTCTTGAGTAATCTTGAACTATTCTTGAGTGTTCTAGATAGTTTTTGAGTGTTTGGAAGCTTTGAAGTTACGGAACTCTGCCGGATTTCAGAGGTTTGCAAAAGAGACGTATTTAAGGTGGAAGTGATTTCTAACTTTTACTTCTTTATTTTAATTTGAACAAGTCTTGCATGTGTGATGATGTTTTGAAGTTGAATGATTGAATATATGTTTTAAATATGCATGCTTTATTTATTTGATGTGTCATAAATATACATGTTATGCATGTTTAGAAATCAAGAATAATGATGCATGATATGCTTGAACTATTCCATGAATAAATATTTGATGATTCATGTTATGTACATGTTGCATCGATGGTTTAATTTAATATTGTGTGTTTTTCCACTAAGAAAAGATTAAATAATGATTTAATCCACGTACCGGTGCGATGATGGACTGCATAGTGTCATCGTATGTGTTCCACCCCTGATCTGGCTTGTCGGCTTACCTTTGATGATTTTGAACTGGGTTTCCAAGAGTGATCCCACTTCATAGATATTGGGTTTGAGTTTCCAAGAGTGATTCTCTCTCCCAACCATGTGGAACACAGAGATTAAACTCTTTCAGTTAGAATGTCAACCACAAACAAGAAATTTGTTTGAATTGCCTAATGTACAAAAGTTTTTTATATGCTTGGTTTGTTTGAATTGAAATAATCATTTAAATGTTTAGAAAGATCTACTGGGCTATGTGTTCACCCCTTCCTTCTATTTTTCATGTAATTGAATTATATAAAGACCATGAATATTAGTTAGATTCTTTTATTTAAAAAACTTTTTAAATTTCTATGTAAGGGGCATGTTGCCCAAGTTTTGAATCTTCCGCTATAATAATTTTCTTCACGTTCAAATTATGTACTCAATTTTATTTAATTAATTGAGTTTAAAAATTTCAGTTATTTCTTGTATTATTGCCTTGTTAAATTTTTAAATTTAAGTTATATACTATTAAATACAATCAAGGCATGAAATAATTGAAATAGAAAGTGATGCAAGTTGTGTACTTGTAAATGTAACACCGGCCCGACTCACCGTTTGGTTTAGTCCACTGTCAAGAGAATGGTGGTCATGTCCAATGCTTAAAGATGCGGGGATTGGGGTGTTACAATGTAATAGTCTCTCTTTAGTTTAAGTAAGATCATTGACAATTACAGGCATAAAAAGCCACTATAGATAATTATAAACTATTATATACCCTCATAAACCATCAAGATAGCTAGAGGCCATCCCGCGCTATTATAAAAGGTCATAGACCATTATAAAAGATGACTACTGATAATTATCTACAGTCATCGATGATAGTCTATGGTGGTCTATAATAGTTTATGATTGTCGATAGTTGTCTTTTTAAACTACAAGTAAGTTCATTTTCAATTACAAACAACAATCATAGACCATTATAGACCATTATAGACAACCATAAACTATTGTATACTAGTACAGACCATCATAAACTATAATGCATTAGTCTCTACATGGTTTAAGTAAGTTCATAGACAATTAAAGGCATCAAAAATCACTATAGATAATAATAAATGACTATAAAACCTCGTAGACTATTATAGATAACTAGAGATCATCATACACAATTATAGAAAGTCATGGACCAACTTACTTAAGCCAAAGAAATACTAACATATTATGGTTTATGATAGTTTATGGTCATTTATAGTAGTCTTTTTCAACTCTAACTCAGTTCATTTTCGACTGCCAACATCAATACACAATAATTGACCATCATTGACTATTATAGACTACCATAAACTATAATAAATCACCACAAACGATCATAGACCATAATGTATTAGTCTCTCTTTGGTTTAAGTATGTTCATAGACAATTACAAGCATCAAAAGCCACTATAGATAATTAGAGATGACTATAAAACCTCATAGACTATTATAGACAACTAGAAACCATCAGAGACAATTATATAAGGTCATAGACCAAGTTACTTAAGCCAAAGAAGGACTAACATATTATGGTCTACTATGGTCTATAGTAGTATGTGATTGTCTGTGGTGGTCAATGATGATCTATTACCCTAAGTTGTAGTCTTTTTCATCTCTAAGTAAGTTCATTTTTTACTACAAACATCAATACACAATCATAGACCATCATAGACCATTATAAATTACCAGAGACTGCTAGAGACTACTACAGACCATCATAGATCATAATGTATTAGTCTCTCCTTGGCTTAAGTAAGTTCATAGACAACCACAAGCATAAAAAACGACTACGAAAAATTATTATAAATGACAGTAAACCCTCATACATCACTATGGACAACTAGAGACCTTCATAAACCATTATAGAAGGTCATAGACCAGCTTACTTAAGCCAAAGAAAAACTAATATATTATGATTTACAATGGTTTGTAATAGTCTATGATAGTCTATGGTGGCCTATAATGGTCTATTGCTATCTATGGTCATCTATGGTCATCTATGATAGTCTATGTTTATTTTTTAATATAAATGTCAATACATAATCATAGACTATCATAGACCATTATAAACTACCATAAACTATCATAGACCACTACAAACCATCATAAACCATAATGTATTAGTCTCTCTTTAGTTTAAGTAAGTTCATAGATAATTATGAGCATAAAAAACCACTACAAAAAAAATTATAAATGACAATAAACCATCATAGACCATCATAGACAAATAGAGACCTTCGTAAGCCATTATAGAAGGTCACACACCAACTTAGTTAAGCCAAAGAAAAACTAACATATTATGATCTGTAATGGTCTATTACTTCCATGATAGTCTATGATGGTCTATAATGGTTTATGGTCATCTATAGTAGTCATTTTTCAAGCTTAAGTAAGTTCATTTTCGACTGCAACCATCAATACACATCATAGACAATCATAGACCATTATAGAGAATTATAGGCTATCATAGACCACTACGAACCATCGTAGACCATAATGTATTAGTCTCTCTTTGGTTTAAGTATGTTTATAGACAATTATGAGAATCAAAAACCACTATAGATAATTATAAATTATGATAAAACCTTATACACCATAGAGACCATCATGGGCCATTATAAAAGGTCAAAACTAGCTTACTTAAGCGAAAGAAAGACTAACATATTATGGTCTATGATTGTCTGTAGTAGTCTTTGATAGTCTATGGTGGTGCATAATGGTGTATGATTGCCTATAGTAGTGTTTCTAAACTATAAGTAAATTGATTTTCGACTACAAATATCAATACACAATCATAAACCATCGTAGACCATTAAAGACCACCATAGAGTACTATAAACCACTACAAACCATCATAGACTATATTGTATTAGTCTCTCTTTCGTTTAATTAAGTTCATAGACAAGTGCAAGCATCAGAAACCACTATTGATAATTATAAATGACTATAAACCCTTACAGATCATTATAAAATACTAGAGACAATCATAGACCATTATATTAGGTCATACACCTACTTACTTAGGCCAAAGACTAACATATTATGGTCAACAATGGTCTGCAGTAGTCTATGACAGTCTATGGCAGTTTAAATTGGCCTATGCTCGTCTATAATATTATTTTTAAACTCTAAGTAAGTTTTCTTTTTACTACAAATATCGATACACAATCATTGACAATCATAGACCATCATAGACCACCACAGACTATCATAGACCACTACAGACCATCATAGACCATAATGCATTTGTCTTTCTTTGGTTTAAGTAAGTTCATAGGCAATTAATGGCATTAAAAACCACTATTGATAATTATAAATTACTATAAGACCTCATAGACCATTATAGACAACTAGACACCATCTTAGAAAATTATGCAAGGTCATAGACGAACTTAGTTAAGACAAAGAAATACTAACATACTATGGTCATTGATGGTCTATAGTAGTCTATGACAGTACATGTTTGTCTATAATGGTCTATGATCATTTATAGTAGTCTTTTTATTCTCTAGGTAAGTTTATTTTCCACTACAAACATCAATACACAATCATAGACCAATATATACTGCTACAGACTATCATGGACCACTACAGACCATCATACACCATAATGTATTAGTCTCTCTTTGGTTTAAGTAAGGTCATAGACAATTACAAAAATAAAAAGCAACTATAGATAATTATAAATGACTACCAAACCTCATACGCCTTTATAAGTTAACTACATACCATCATATACCATTACAGAAAGGCAAACACCAACTTATTTAAGCCAAAGAAAGACTAAAATATTATGGTCTACAATGGTATGTAGTAGTTTATAATAGTGTATGGTGGTTTTTAACGGTCTATGATCGTCGGTAGTTGTCTTTTTCAACCTTAAGTAAGTTTATTTTCAACTACAAACATCAATATACAATCATAGACCATTATAGACAACTACAGACCATCATAGACCATAATGTATTAGTCTTTCTTTGGTTTAAATAATTTTAAAGACAATTATAAGCATTAAAAACCACTATATATAATTATAAAGGACTATAAACCCCCATAGACCATTATACACGACGGAAGACCATTATACACCATTATAGAAGGTCATAGACCAACTTACGCAAGCCAAAGAAAGACGAACACATTGTTGTCTATGATGGACTATAGTAGTTCATCATAGTCTATGGTGGTCTATAATTGTTTATGATCATCTATAGTTGTCTTTTTAAACTATAAGTAAGTTCATTTTCAATTATAAACATCAATACACAATCATAAACGATCATGGACCATTATAGACAATAATAGACTATCATAGCCCACTATAGACCATCATAGACCGTAACGTATTAGGTTCTCTTGGGTTTAGTTAAGTTCATAGAGAATTGCAAGCATAAAAAACCACTATAGGTAATTATAAATGACTACAAAACCTCATAGACAATTGTAGACAACTAGAGACCATCGTAAAATTACTATAGAAGGTCATCAACAAACTTACTTAAGGCAAATAATGACTAATATATTATTGTCTATGAAGGTATTTAATAGTTTATGATAGTCTGTGACTGTTTATATTGCTCCACGATTGCCTATAATAGTCTTCTAAATTCTGTGATAGTTTATGATGGTCTATAATGATCTATGATTGTCTATAGTAGTCATCTTAAACTATAATTAACCTCATTTTTTACTATAAACAACAATACACAATTATAGACCACCATAAACCATTAAAGACCACCATAGACTATCATAGACCATAATGTATTAGTTTCTATTTGGTTTTAGTAATTTCATAGACAATTACAAGCATCAAACACCACTATAGATAATTTCAAATGACAATAAATGCTCATAGACCTTTATAGACAACTAGAGACCATCATAGTCTATTATAAAAGGTCATAAACCAACTTACTTAAGCGAAAGAAAGACTAACATATTATAGCCATTGATAGTCTGTAGTAGTCTATGATAGTTTTAGCGATCTATATTGGTCTATGATCATTTATAGTAGTCATTTTAAACACTATCTAAGTTCATTTTCCACTACAAATATCAATACGCAATCATAGACCATCATAAATAATTATGGACCACCATAAACTATCATAGACAACTGTAGATTGTTATAGACTATTCAAGCATCAAACATCTATGATCATCTATAGTAGCCTATGATAGTCTATGGTAGTATATAATGGTCTATGATCGTCTATAGTGGTCTTTTTAAACTATTAATAAGTTCATTTTCAACAAAAAACATCAATACGCGATCATAAACCATTACAAACCATTAAAGACTACCATAGAGTATCATAGACCACTACAGACCATCATAGACCACAATGTATTAGTTTCTATTTGGTTTAAGTGAGTTTTTAGTCAAATTACAAGCATAAGAAAAAACTATAGATAATTATAAATGACTATAAACCCTTATAGACGATTATATATATCTAGAAACCATCATAGATCATTGTAGAAGGTCATAGACAAACTTATTTCAACCAAGGAAAGATTAGTGTATTATGGTGTACAATGGTCTATAGTGGTCTATGATCGTCTATAGTCGTCTTTTTCTAGCTAAGTTTATTTTTTGAGTACAAACATCAATACACAATCATAGACCATCATATACCGTTATAGACCACCATAGATTATCATAGAGCACTACAGACCATCATAGACCATAATATATTAGTCTCTCTTTGTAAGTTCATAGACAATTACAAGGATCAAAAATCATTATAGATAATTGTAAATGAATATAAATCCTCATAGATATTTATAGATAGCTAGTGACCTTCGTAGACTATTATAAAAGTTCATAAACCAACTTACATATGCCAAAAAAAAAGACTAACATATTATGATCTAAGATGGTCTATAGTAGTCTATGATAGCCTATGGTTGTCTATAGAGGTCTATGATTGTCTATCGTAGTCTTTTTTAACTCTAGGTAAGTTCGTTTTCGGCTACAAACATCAATACACAATCTTAGACCATCCTCAACCATTATAAACTGCCATAGATTATCATAAAGCACTACAAACCATCGTAGACCATGATATATTTTTTCTCTCTTTGGTTTAAGTAGGTTCATAGACAATTATAGGCATAAAAAAACTACTATAGATAATTGTAAATTACTATAAATCCTCATAGTCATTTATAGATAGCCATAAATCGTCATAAACCATTATAGATGTTCATAGACTAACTTACATAAGCCAAAAAAAGACTAACATATTATGGTCTGTGATGGTTTGTAGTAGTCTATGATAGTCTATGGTGGTTTATAATGGTTTGTGATATTTATAGTAGTCTTTTAAAAATATAAATAAGTTCATTTACAATAGAAAACACCAACACACAATCATAGACCACCATAGAGTATGATAGACTAATATAGACCATGATCGACCATAATATATTAGTCTCTCTTTAGTTTAAGTAAGTTCATACACAATTATAGGCATCAAAAATCGCTATAGATAATTACAAATAACTATTAACCGTCAGACACCATTATACACAACTAGAGACCATCATAGACCATTATAGAAGGTCATGGACCAACTTATTTAAGACAAAGAAAGACTATCATATTATGGTCTATTATGGTTGATGGTAGTCTAAGACAGTCTTTGGTTGTCTATAATCGTCTTTCATTGTCTATAATTGTCCTTTTAAATTACAAGTAATTTTACCTCAACTACAAGCGCCAATGCACAATCATATATCATCATAGACCATTATAGACCACCATAGATTATCATAGACCACTACAGACCATCACAGACCATAATGTATTTGTCTCTCTTTGGTTTTAGTAAGTTAATGGACAATTACAGGCATAAAAAACCATTGTAGATAATTATAAATGACTATAAACACTCATAAACCATTATAGACAACTAGAGACCATCATAAGCCATTATAAATGGTCATGAACCAACTTACTTAAAGAGAAGAAACACTAACATATTCTGGTCTGCGATGATCTATAGTAGTCTATGATAGTTTATGGTAGTCTATGACCGTCTATAATAGTCTTTTTCAACTCTAAGGAAGTTCATTTTCGAATGCAAACATCAATAAATAATCATACACGATCATAGGCAATTATAGACCACCATAGACTATCATAAACAACAACATACCATCACAGGCCATAATGTGTTAGTCTTTCTTTTGTTTCAGTAAGTTCATAGACAATTACAGGATTCGAAAACCATTATAGATAATTATAACTGATTATAAACCCTCATAGACCTTTCTAGGTAGCTAGAGACCATCATAGACCATTGTAGAAGGTTATAAACCAACTTATAGAAGCCAAAGAAAGACTAATATATTATATTTTATGATGGACTGTAATAGTCTATGATAGTCCATAGTAGTTTGTAGTTGTCTATGATTATCCAAAGTAGTCTTTTTCAACTCTAAGTAAGTTCGTTTTCAACTGCAAACATCAATACACAATTATAGACAGTCATAGACCACGAAAGATTGCCATAGACTATCATAGAACACTAAAGACTATCCTAGACCATAATGTATTAGTCTCTATCTCGTTTAAGTAAGTTCATGGACAATTATAAGCATGAAAACCACTACAGCTAATTATAAAAGACTATATACTATCATAGACCATTATAGACAGCTAAAGAGCAAAATAGACCATTATAGAAGGTTAAACACTAACTTACGTATTCCAAAGAAATATTAACATATTGTGGTCAATGACGGTTTGTAGTAGTCTCTAAGAGTCTATGCCGATGTATAATGGTCTATGATCATCTATAGTAATTTTTTCAACTCTTCGTAAGTTCATTTTTAGCTACAAATGTCAATACAAAATCTTAGACCATCATAGACTATTGTAGACCACCATAGACTGTCATAAACCATTACAGACCATCACAAACCATGATGTATTAGTCTCACTTTGGTTTAAGTAAGTTCATAAACAATTACAGCAATCAAAAACCACTATATATAATTGTAAATGACTATAAACTTTCATGGACCATTATACACAACTACAAACCATCATAGACAAATATAGAAGGTCATAGACCAACTTACTTAAGCAAAAGAAAGACTAACATATTATAGTCAATGATAGTCTATAGTACTCTATGATATTCTATGGCAGTCCATATTTGTCTATGATCCCTTATAGTAGTCTTTTTAAACTCTAAGAAAGTTCTTTTTTCAATTACAAACATTAACAGACAATCATAGACCATAATGGTGGTTTATAATGATCTATGATCATCTATATTAGTTATTTTGAACTCTAAGTAACGCCATTTTTTACTGTAAACATCAATACATAATCATAGACCATCAAAGAGCACCATAGACTATCATAGACCACTATGGATCATCATAAACCATAATGTATTAGTTTCTCATTAGTTTTAGTAAGTTAATAGACAATTGCAAGTCAAAAACTAGTATAGATAATTTTAATAAACCCTCATAGACCTTTATAGATAGCTAGAAGCCATCATTGACCTTCATAGAATGTTATGGACCAACTTATTTAAGCTAAAGAAAGACTAACATATTATAGTGTATGATGGTTTGTAGTATAGTCTATTGCGGTCTATATTGGTCTATGATTGTCTATAGTAGTCTTTTTAAACTTTAAGCAAGTTCATTTTCGATTACAAACATCAGTAGACAATTATAAACAATCAGAGACAAGCATAAACTATTATAGACCACAAAAGACCATCATAAACCGTAATGTATTATTTTCTCTTTGGTTTAAGTAAGTTCATGGACAATTTTAGGCATCAAAACCACTTCAAATAATTATAAATGATTATATACCCTTATAGACCATTATAAACAACTATAGACCATCATAGACCATTATAGAAGGTCAAAGACCAACTTACTGAATCTAAAGAAAGACTAACATATTTCGGTCTATGATGGTCTATAGTAATCTATGATGGTCTATAGTAGTCTATTGTGGACTATAATAATCTATGATCGTTTGTAGTATTCTTTTTAACTATAAGTAACTTCATTTTTTATTATAAACATCAGTATAAAATCATCCACCATTAAAGACTACCATAGACTATCATAGACTTCTATAGACCATTATAGACCATAATGTATTAGCGTCTCTTCGGTTAAGTAAGTTCATAGACAATTATAGGCATCAAAAACCATTATAGATAATTATAAAGGACTATAAACCCTCATAGGCCATTACACACAACTAAAGACCATCATAGACCACTATAAAGGGCCATAAACCAACTTACTTATGCCAAAGAAAATCTAAAATATTATGGTTTACGGTGGTCTGTAGTAGTCTTTTTCAATACTAAGTAAGTTCATTTTCAATTACAAACATCAATACATTATCATAGACCATCAAAGACCATTATAGACAAGCATAGACTATTATAGAGCAAAATAGACAATCATAGAGCAAAATGTATTAGTCTCTCTTTGGTTTACATAAGTTCATAGACAATTATAGAAATCTAAAACAAATTCAAATAATTGTAAAAGACTACAAACCTTCATAAACCATTATAGATAGTTGGAAACCATCATAGGCCATTATAGAAAGTCGTAGACCAACTTACTATAGCCAAAGAAAGTCTAACATATTATGGTTTATAATGGTTACATGTTATGGTTTACAATGGTTACATATTATGGTTTACAATGGTCTGTAATAATCTATAATAGTCTTTGGTGGTCTACAATGATCTATTATTGTCTATAGTATTCTTTTTGAACTCTAAGTATTTTCATTTTCGACTATAAACATTAATACACAATCATAGACCATCATAAACTATTAAGGACCACCATAGACTATCATAGATAACTATAGACCATCATAGACCATAATGTATTAGTCTCTCTTTGGTTTAAGTAAGTTCATAGGCCATTATAGAAGGTCAAAGAGCAACTTACTTAAGCCAAAGATAGACTAACATATTATGGTCTATAATGGTCTGCAATAGTCTACGATAGTCTATGGTGGACTATAATGGTCTATGATCATCTATAGTAGTCTTTTTTTAACCCTAAGTAAGTTCATTTTCAACTACAAGCATTAATACACAATCATAGACCATCATAAACCATTATAAACCACCAAAGACTATTATAGACCACTACAGAGCATCATAGTTTGGTTTAAGTAAGTTCATAGGCAATTACAAGCATAAAAAACCATTATAGGTAATTATAAATGACTATAAAGTCTCATAAACCATTACGAAAAACCAGAGACCATACCATTATGGAAGGTTAAAGACCAACTTACTTAGGCAAAAATGGACTAACATATTACGGTCTGTGATGGTTTATAGAAGTCTACGATAGTCTATTATGGACTATAAATGTCTGTGATCGCCTATAGTACTCTTTCATAACTATAAGTAACCTCATTTTCAACTATAAACATCAATACACAATCATATAGCATCATAGACCATGAAAAACCACCATAGACTATCATAGACTACTACAGACCATTATAGACCATAATATCTTAGTCTCTCTTCGGTTTAAGTAAGTTCATGGACAATTATAAGCATCATGACCACCATAGATAATTATATATGAATATAAACCCACAGAGACCATTATACACAACTAGAGACCATTATAGGCCACTATAAAAGGTCATAGACGAACTTACTAAAGTAAAAGAAAGGCTAACATATTATGGTTTATAGTGGTCTATAGTAGTCTACGTCTATAGTAGTCTACGATCTATGGTCTATAGTAGTCTATGACGGTCAATATTGGTCAGTGATTGTCTATAGTAGTGTTTTTAAACTCCAAGTAAGTTCATACTCAATTGCAAACATAAATACACAATCATAGACCATTATCGTAATACCCTAAAATTTTGTACTAAATGAAATGATAAATGAAGTTCAATTCAGTTGTAGAATCAATAAGCAAGTTCAAATTTACTCAAAAACCTGTTAGGGGAATGAAATTTAAGAAAAGGAACGAAATGAAATGAAGTGGACATCTCAAATGGTTTAGGCCTCCAAAATTCATTTCATTTGCACGATTAAGGGTTCATTTACTTGGTATGCATTAAGGGAATCTAAATTAGGAAAGAAAATGAGAAAAAACTTAGTCAATTGGAAGTTATAAATTTTTATTAAATTTATGTGAACCCAAAAGTGTGTGCTAAGGGCCTAAAGTCCTAGCCAAATGAAGGATATGAATTTGTTTTAATTTCACGTGGACCCAACAATGTGTAATCACCCCTAAGCATGTGCAAGTCACATGGGTGATGATGCCATGATCACGTACACCCATATCCTAAAGATGTCCCACATTGTTTAGAAACCAAGAAGGATGATCTCATGTACACACAAGCAATGATCATGTGCACCCATGTCACCTACATTCACAAAATGTCCCATTTGGTGAGAAACCCTAGCCGTTTGAGCTAGCCCACATTGGAAACTTTAAGAATGATCTTATGTGCCTCTAGGTGTGATATTGTATACCAAATTCAAGAATAGAAGTTGGCTGGACGTCCTTCTTTTATCCACTTAGAAAGTTGCTTAAACCTAAAATAGAAGTTTGAAACCATGATCTTGTGTTTACCAAGTGATGATAATTTGCACCACCCTCACATGAGTTGTGCACAAAACCTAGCTACCACCTTTGTGATGAAACATGCCAAAATTCTATTGGGACATGATCTTGTGCACATCAAAGAAAAAAATCAGAAATAGAAAAGTTTCCAAACTCACACATGATGCCAAAATAGGGGTCTAGTCCAACTTAAAAGCTTCCTATGCCATGTGTGATGCCAAAAAGAAAGACGGATCAAGAATAGAAGTTTGGAACTATGATATAAATAAGAAAGATTTACTTGCTGATTTGTGAACCTCGACCTTAGCAACAAACCAAAACCTCGGACCTAGGGTGTACACACACTTTGATGCCAAAAGAGAATTGTTTCCATGTGATGCATGTGTGGTGCCCAAGCAAAGAAATTAACTAGCAAAGATTCTTGCTCACAAATATCTTACTATTATGGACGTCCCAAATCAGATTAGAAGCATTTCAAACCCTTTTTGTACTCACACATAATTATGAAACCAAATGAGAATCATATGTTGTGAATAAGAAACCCTAATCTCCAACTTGCCTAGATCATGCTCACCATGGGAAATTGGATAGACTTGCCAAACCATAAAAAATGTCCTCTATTGTGTAAAGGAAAGTTGCTTTGTGAGTACATGCCAAACTGTCCCCCATGTGCTTTGAAACCCTATATAAACTCCCCTAGTGCTCATTCTTCTCATCCCAAAGCAAGAGTTGACACTTCCCTCTTGACTTGTTCTAGCCCTCTTCTTGGCAACCCCTTCTACAAACTAGCAACTAAGGTGGATGGTATTTCTTGAACTTCTACTTTACTAGTTTGAATTAATGGAATACTCATTCTTGTTCTAATATCAGTTTATCATGCATATTTAATTTCAGTCCATCATTCATGATTTAATTTTTAGATTCAGGTATATGCCATGTTCATGCGTCCATGAAACCATGTCGTGATAAATTATGCATGTTTAGACCTAGTTGATATATAATGCATGTTTATGATGTTTGTATGCTTGAATATCACTTGTAAGCATGAATAATTTAATTTCTTTTATTTATGATCCATGTGTATGAGATTAAATAAAAGATTTTGACATTGAGAACCACATACTGTCATAGTGATCCAAAGGGATGTTATGGGTGTTCTTTACATATACTTAGTGTATATGGGTCTCATTACTGTGTGTAGATGAGTGTAGCCCAAAATACTTGAAATATGGACATGAGATCTTAATCCCAATGGAATGTGACAAGATCAATTGTCTTTTCACCCAAAAGTGGAATATTTTGATAAGAACATCAAGGGATTGGACCTCCTTTCAGTTAAATTTACAACTGTAAACAAAATATTGTTTGAAACACCTATTGTATGCGAATGTTTGAATTTGAATGTGCTATTAGTTTGAATTAGTAAATTGGTCGTTTTAAGAATGATCCACTGGACTATGTGCTCACCCTTCCTTTCCCATCTTTTAAGGGTATTGAACACATGATGAAGTATGCATGAAATTTAGAATGCTTAGTTTTAGAAAGTTTCCATTTTATTTACAATGTAAGGTGTAACACCCCAACCCCCACATTCTTTGAGTATTGGACATAACCACCATTCTTTGACAGTGGACTTAACCATTTGGCGAGTTGGGTCCATGTTACTTTACAAGTGACACACACTTGACTTTCTATTTTTTATTACCTCATGCCTTAGAGTAAATTCAAGAATACAAATTTCTACTTAATAAAATCAAGGCAATTAAAGATAAAGAAAAATTCAACTCCTTTATTCGTAAAAAGAAAAATACATAACTTTCTAATGTAAGAGTAAACTATTACATTGTTGATCAAAAGAAATTCATAACCTCTAAAATAAAATTGAAATTTCAGCAGAAGTCTTATTCAAAATTGGGGGACATGCCCTTACATTAAAAGGAAACTTTTAAAAAAAATAAAAATTTGCTAAAATAGAAACTATCCAAATCACATGGTCTTCATAATTTAATTTTCTGAAAAAAAAAAAAAAAGAGACAGGAAGGGGTCAATACAAAGCTCAGTGAATCTTTTTCAAGTAACCATTTTTCAAATTCAAACCAATAACACATTCATATTTCAAACACTAGCATACATTAGGCATTTCAAGCATCCATTTGTTTAAAGTTGAGACTTTAGACCAAAAGGGTTTTTAAGCGATTGATGTTCTTAACAAAGTACCTCCTTAGAGTGAAATATAACCTTTCTTAGCCAATTTTATTGGAATTTTGGAACTTAACGGACCTTACCTACCAACCAAGTACTTTGGTCTTAGAACCATATGAACTAATCATATGAAAAAAAACATCTATAGCAACCCACATGTTTGTTATGATGGTACGTGGTTATTTTCACCATCTTCTTTTGTTAAATCTTATATCCTTGAATCATCAAATAAATTTCAAAACATGGAACTAAGATAAATAAAATTCAGAATATGAACAATATGAAAATCAAATCATAAAACAACCATAATCATGCATCATACTTTGAAATAAAGCCTAAGCATGATGCTAAACATGGCATGAATATTATGAATGCATAAATCTGAACAAGCATTAAATCTAAAACTGAAATATATTTTAGAATACTAGAACTGCAACTATTTTTATTTTTAAAGTCATACAAACAATGAGCATGCTAGTATTTCAAATAAGAAAAATGAGTGTTTTAGAAATCACTTCCACCTTATGATGCTTCCTCCCCAAAGTTTTAAGCAAGAGTTCCCAACGTACAAGTACCAAGAAAATCACTCAAGATAAATCCCCAAACCAAGAACTTCTCACATACAAGAGGGAAAAGAAATGTGATAAGGGGTGACAAGAAGAGGGCTTAGAGAACAAGAGGGAATCTCAACTCTTGTTTCTTAGGATGAGAGGAATTGTGAGCATGGGGGGTTTATATAGAGTTCAAAAGGGTAGAAAATGGTAAGTTTATGGTGTTATTTTTGTAGAAAGCTTGCCAATTCTTCAACATTTTGTGCATCCCAAGTATAGGAGAATAGCAAGTGAATTTTGGATAATTTTTTGAAATTTAGAAACCATTTTTTGAAATTTATTTGGATTTTTGGTTATTTTCCTGATTTTTTTCGGAACCTTTAATCTAGACGCTTGGATCATCCTCGAGACATGCACAAGGATCAGATCGGAGGGTTGAGATTGGCGCGAGCGGAGTCGCACCGTGCGACTTTGCAATCGAGATTTTGCGACTTTGATCGCGATCGTCCAATCGTTCTTGACCATCTCCATCTGTTCGATCTTTGTTATCTTGTGTGCTTGGGCTTTGGTGCAGATCATCTTGCAGCTGTCGGATCGTGAGATCGAATTTAGATTGACGGTTTGCAGCTGTTTGATGCATTTTGAGTTATATTTATATGATTTTCAGCCGAATTTCATGTTCTATTTTTGAATTTTTGCCAAATCTTAATCCAAATTGACTTTCTAATCTTGTTTTCATAAAAAATTGCACATAATCTTTTATTTTATTAAATCTCCTTATGTTTCCTTTTTGTATTATATAGGTTTGTTAATATTTTTCCCTTTTCATTTCTTTAATATTGTATTTATTAAATATTATTTTTATTTTTATTTTTATTTCTTTATTTCATATTCATTTCATATTTTTATTTTCAAAGAGGTAAAAATAATTATTTATGTATATATATAATTCACTCTACTTACTTTATATTTGATAATTAACTCCATAATTGCTCCATTATATGCATCATTACAAAATAATTCTTATATAAATAATATTTGATAATTCTACTTACCTTATATCATTTGTTAGATCATCCTAATACTAAGATTTCATTTGCCTCCAATTACTTTAGAATTTTTCTCAATAAATCTTATTTCTCATTTTTCCGACATAATTTTCACCCAATAGTCTCAAAAAATCTTCACTTACTTATTTCATTTATTTTTTTGGTCAACTTTATTTATTTTTAAGTTATTTGACAAAATTATTGGGTATTACAACCTACCCTCCTTAAAAAAATTTCGCCCTTGAAATTTGCTCATGTTTAAGTGTTCCTAGTGAACAGATGCGGGTACTTGGTCCCCATTTCACTCTCCAGCTCCCAGGTAGCCTCTTCCATTTCGTGATGCTTCCACAATACCTTAACTAAGGGAATATCCGTAGTTCTCAGATTTTGTACCTTGTGATCAAGGATTCTAACCGCTGTTTCCTCGTAGGGAGCATCATCATGAACGTTCACTTCCTCCTAGTGGATCATATGAGAGGGGTCAGGTTCGTACTTTCTCAACATGGAGACATGGAATACGTTATGAGCTGAAGTCATCCGGTTTGGTAGGTCCAACTCGTAACCACATTCTCAAATTCTTCTAAGTATTGCAAAGGGTCCTACAAACCTCGGAGATAACTTCCCTCTAAATCCGAACTTTTTGATACCCTTCTGAGGACTGACCCTCAGAAATACTCTGTCCCCAAGTTGGAACTCTAGTGGTCTTTTCTTCTTGTGAGCATAACTCTTCTGATGACTCTGTGTAGTAGTTAATCTCCTTTGTATTAACTTGACTGGGTTGTTCATCTCTTCGACCAAGTCTGGCCCAGTTAATATATGATCTTCAAGCTCAGCCCAACAAGTAGGTGATGTGTAAGGTCTCCCATAGAGAGCCTCGAATGCAGCCATCTTTATGCTTGCCTGGTAACTGTTGTTATAAGAAAACTTCGCCAGGTATAAATACTTGCTCTAGTTCCCCTTGAAGTCTAAAACACAATTCCTCAACATATCCTCCAAAATCTGGATAACTCTTTTAGACTAACCATCCATTTGAGGGTGAAAGGTTGTACTCATCGTGAGCTTAGTACGCATCTCCTTCTGGAGACTCTGCCAGAACTATGAAGTAAAGCGAGCGTCTCTATCAGACACAATAGTCTTGGATACACCATGAAGTCTAACGATTTCTTTCACATAGATTTCTCCCAGCTTGCTAACTTGGTCTGTGGATCTGATTGGCAGGAAATGAGCCATTTTGGTGAGGCGATCCACGATTACCCAAATAGTATCCTCTCCTTTCTGATTCTTGGGTAAACCACTGACAAAATCCATGGTAATGTTATCCCACTTCCATTTAGGGACGGGGAGTGGTTGTAACAATCCAGAGGGTTTTCGATGTTCCACTTTTACTTGTTGACAGGTTACGCACTTGGCAACATGCTTAGCCACATCCCTCTTCATTCCTCTCCACCTGTAAGTCTTTTTGAGGTTCTGGTACATCTTATCTCCACCTGGATGTATTATATACTTGGTTTGATGAGCCTCATCTAGTATGGTCTGCTTACTCTATCCATTTTGAGGTACACATATCCTTTCCCTGAACCTTAGGATATTCTCAGCATCAAACCTAAAGTCAGCATGCTTTCCTTGCATGACTCCTTCAATTAGTTGAGCAAGTCACTTTTCTTGCCTCTGTTTATCCCTGATCTAATGTAATAGGTCTGGTTGGCAAGACATATTGTAAAGATAGGCTTCTTTCTCGTTAAGGTTTACACCCAACCTAAGATCTTCGATCAACTAGTACATCTGGCCTTTCTTTTCTTCCTGTTTGTTAAACTTCGTACTCAAGGCATCAGCCACTACATTGGCCTTCCCTGGATGGTAGTATAGTTGAAAATCATAGTCTTTTAAGAACTGCATCCATCTCCGTTGCCTGAGGTTCAACTCCTTCTGGATGTAGATGTACTTCAAGCTCTTGTGATCTGAAAATAAATCAAATTTCTCACCATAAAGGTAGTGTCTCCAAATCTTCAGGGCAAACACAATGGCCACTAATTCTAGGTTGTGAGTAGGGTAATTCTTCTCATGGACCTTCAGTTGTCACGAAGCATAAGCGACTACTTGTCTTTCCTACATCAACACTACTCCAAGTCCACTCAGTGAAGCATCAGTATAGAGGGTATAGGTAACACCATGGGTTGGAGTGACTAAGACAAGGGCCGTAATCAATCTCTTCTTCAGTTCTTGGAATGATTGTTTACACTTCTCATTCCAATCGAACTTAACTCCCTTCCTGGTCAGCTTGGTTATAGGTTCTGCTAGTTTGGAGAAATCTTGGATGAACCTTCTGTAGTATCCAGCCAAACCTAAAAGGCTCCTGATCTCTATGACTTTCTTAGGTTGCTTCCAATTCATAACCACTTCCACTTTCTCCGGATCTACAGAGATGCCTTCTGCTGACACTACGTGGCCAAGGAACTTAACCGTCCTCATCCAGAACTCACACTTGCTGAACTTGGCATATAATTGATGCCTTCTGAGTGTCTCCAACACCATCTGCAAGTGTTCTGAAGGCAGTCTTGTATAGGTCGGACTCCCTTATTCTCAGTTGATGATAACTCGACCTATAAGATCAATCTTTGAGAAATGAGTGGCTCCTCTCAATTGATCGAATAGGTCATCAATCCTCAGTAGAGGGTTCTTATTCTTTATTGTAGCTTGGTTTAACTTTCAATAATCAACAAAAAGTCTCATAAAACCATCCTTCTTCTTCACGAACAACACTCGAGCTCATCGAGTTGTGACTTTAACTCAATCAATTCTACTGGTGCCATTCTATAAGGAGGTATGGCTATAGGGTTGGTTCCAGGGTGAAGTTCAATCTTGAAATCTATCTATCTAGCAGGCGGTAGTTTGAGTAAGTCATCTGGGAACACATCCCCATACTCACTAACCACTATTAGATCTTGTATCCTCTTCTGTTCCATAGGCTCTTCTTCAGAGAGTTCCTCAAACTCATCCTTCTATCTTAAGCAGTTCAACATGGCTATGGCTGGACTCCTTGGTAGTTTTCGCATATCTCCATTGATTTTATAGGTTTCCCTAGAAGGTAGGGTTATGGTCATTCGTCTTTTAGGACAATCTATCTGGGTTTGGTACTGCTCTAAACAATCCATCCCCAAGATCACATCATATCCATAAAAAGGTAAGGTACATAGGTCAACTGTTAAGAGTTTATCCCCAAACCTTAGGTCACAATTACACATTCTTTTTGAAGTCACAGTGGTCCTTGTTGGTGTGGACACATTCAAGGTTACAGGTAGTGTTTTCGTCACAAGTTGTAATCTATCAACTAGTTCTTCAGAAATAAAGGATTTAGAGGCACCCGAGTCAAACAATAGTTTCACAGCAACATTGAATAACAGGAACGTACCTTCCATTGCAAACACATGGTCTTCCTAGGCCTCAACTGCAAACACTCAGGCCTGGTTCTGACCACGACTTTGGTTTTGCCCCTGATTGGCATCTTGATTCTGTCTGGCTTGAGGACTCCCATTCTGACCTCCTCCATGAGTATTATGTTGTTGTTGTTGTTGGGGAGCCTGAGCTGATGCTGTTGGGCAGTTTTTAGCAAGATGCCCCCTATGTCCGCACAAGAAGCATAATCCCAGCCTCTTAGCTTGCTCCTTTTCCTCATCCTTATTTTGTCCCTGTCTCTGTGGTGCATTCCCACCATTCTTACTTTTCTTTTGAGCCCCTTGATTATTTTCATTCCTAGGCCTCTTATTCTTCCCCTTCAACCTTTGTTCCAAGTTGAGTTCTTGCTCTAGAGTTGGGGCCTTTTCTACGACATCCTTGTAAGTCTTTAGGCCCAAAGTCTTCACTATCTTTTGAATCTCCATCTTAAGACCCTGTGCAAACTAATTGGCCTTCCTTTTCTCTTCTTTGATCAGATCTGGTGAGAATTTGGCCAGTTCCATGAACTTCCTTTCATATTCAGCTACCGTCATGTCCCTTTGATTTAGTCGAACAAAATCCTCCTGTAGCTTGCTCAAAGTTGTTTCTGGGAAGAACTTTTCATAAAAGATCTCTGTGAAGTTTTGCCACCTCATGGCATCAACATCCGTATTAGGGTCCATCCTCATCATTCGCCACCAACTCCTGACTGGTCCTTTGAAGTGGTGCATGGCCAGTGCCACCCGTCTTGACCCAGTTACCTTCAGTACATTGAGAATTTCCTCCATCTCTTGGTACCAATGGTCTGCCGAGATGCAGTCTGTAGTACCATCAAATGAAGGAGGGTGGAGCTTATGTAGCTCTATCAGCATTTTCCTCTATTTCTCATCCTCCAAACCCTCCTGAGCCCTCTGACGTTTGGGATCTCGAGCCATAGGTGTTGGCTATTGAACCTGGGTAGGTTTAGGTACTTGAGGCTATGGTGCCACCAAAAGGATTATCTGTGGAAGTGCCCTTAATAGTTGATCCAGCACCCTCTGCGACATCTCATTCATCATGGCCTCCATCCACGCCTCCATTCTAGCAGGCAGTTCTTGTTTCCGTTGTTCAGTCTCATCAGAGGTGGTGGATCGAGTAGCGTACCTTCTCATTCCAACCATTGTCTATAAATTTATCACCTTCTTAGTATTTGCCTCGTCAGATGTTCGTACTATCATGACTCTAGATTCATGTCTCTAGGCTCTTGATTTGTTTAGTGGCATAAAGGTTTTTCTTCTAGGTTCTTTTCATGCATGGGTACAGGATTTGGTCTCAAAGCAAATAAATAGTAAAGTATGCATATCACACAATCATACAATCAAGCTAGTATAGCAAGGTTTCATGCTTCCACCTAAGCTTTTAGGTTCAAGTGTCTCATACCACTCTACCCCTTCAACTTAGGCTTCCACCTAGAACAAAGTCGAACCCAACCAATTTTGCAAATTGCTCGATAACTAAGGTTCCCGAGCCCACTATACTCCACTATCCCATACCAGCGAGCATAGAAAAACACGTTCTGCCAGAGTTACCGATCATTCACCACACATGGTCCATCATTCTCCGAGTCCAGGCTTCATCCATACCCCGAATTCTTATGATCCCATACTACATAGAAACCGAAAGATATAGAAGCTTCCCGGTCTCGTGTCCTGATCAAACAATTTTCTGTTTTCACACAAGTTTTTGTCTCTAGCATATGCCCTAGAGATTTATGCTTTTGATCCACTATGCCACCCATGGCTACACCACATTTTTACCTAGGGTCATTCTCTGGACCTAAGCTTCAATCTGGTTGACTCACAACCTTTGTCTAGTTAAGATACCACATTTGGCATCTTTTTTTCGACTTCTATTTACTTTCTTACCCTCATTTCCACCTTCTAATTTTTTTTTTTATAAGAAATAAGAGTGTTCTTCAATTTTGACTACTCATGTAAACTAGTGGGACAACCTCCAGATCAGGCGGCGAGACCAAAGTTTGCTTAGCAACCGAACTTTCTAGGGCATGATAACCCACTTCCCTTTCAATGTTTAGCTGGACTCGGGATAAGGCTTACCCACTATCAGCTCAATATGTCGTCTTTGTATCCAAACAAAACATTTCAAAATATATCTTTCCTTTTTGAAAACACTTTCTAAAACATTTTTCAATTTTCAAAAGTAGAAGGTAGGGCACTAAAATTTGAATTCAACTCATTGTGAAACCCTAATTTGAGTTTCTAATTCTTGTCAAGCAACTAATGTTTGAATTTCTATTTCTAGCCTAAACAACACATGCTTAGGCTTGGCTTTCTATTTCTTTAGCCCAAAGCATCTAAAGCCTAGGCTCTGATACCACACTTGTAACACCCCAACCCCTACATTCTTTGAATATTGGACATAACCACCATTCTTTGACAATTGACTTAACCATTTGGCGAGTTGGGTCCATGTTACTTTACAAGTGACACACACTGGACTTTCTATTTTTCATTAGCTCATGCCTTAGAGTAAATTCAAGAATACAAATTTTCACTTAATAAAATCAAGGCAATTAAAGATAAAAAAAAAATTCAACTCCTTTATTCATAAAAAGGAAAATACATAACTTTCTAATGTAAGAGTAAACTATTACATTGTTGATCAAAAGAAATTCATAACCTCTAAAATAAAATTTAAATTTCAGTAGAGGACTTATTCAAAATTGGGCAACATGCCCTTACATTAAGAGGAAACTTTTTTAAAAAATAGAAATTTGCTTAAATAAAAACTATCCAGATCCCATGGTCTTCATAATTTAATTTCCTGAAAAAAAAAAGAGAGGAAGGGTTGAGCACAAAGCTTCGTGGATCTTTTTCAAACAACCATTTTTCAAATTCAAACTAATAACATATTCATATTTCAAACACTTGCATACATTATGCATTTCAAGCATCCATTTGTTTGAAGTTGAGATTTAGACCAAAAGGGTTTTTTAAGCCCTTGATGTTCTTAACAAAGTACCTCCTTAGAGTGAAATATAGCCTTTCTTAGCCAATTTCTTTGGACTTTTGGAACTTAAGGGACCTTACCCACCACCCAAGTACTTTGGTCCTAGAACCATATGAACTAATCATATGAAAAGAACATTCATAGCAACCCACATGTTTGTTATGATGGTACTTGGTTATTTTCACCATCTTCCTTTATTAAATCTTATATCCTTGAATCATCAAATAAATTTCAAAACATGGAACTAAGATAAATAAAATTAGAAATATGAACAATCTGAAAATCAAATCATGAAACAACCATAATCATGCATCATACTTTGAAATAAAGCCTAAGCATGATACTAAACATGGCATGAATATTATGAATGCATAAATCTAAACAAGCATTAAATCTAAAACTAAAATATATTTTAGAATACTAGAACTGAAACTATTTTTATTTTTAAAGCCATACAAGAAAAATGGGTGTTTTAGAAATCACTTCCACCTTATGATGCTTCCTCCCCAAAGTTTAAGCAAGAGTTCTCAACGTACAAGCACCAATAAAATCACACAAGATAATTCCTCAAACCAAGAACTTCTCACACACAAGAGGGAAAAGAAAGGTGAGAAGGGGTGCCAAGAAGAGGGCTTAGAGAACAAGAGGGAATCTCAACTCTTGTTTCTTGGGATGAGAGGAATTGTGAGCTTGGGGAGTTTATATAGAGTTCAAAAGGGTAGAGAATGGTAAGTTTGTGGTGTTATATTTGTAGGAAACTTGCCAATTCTTCAAAATTTCGACCCTCCATGGAATTTATTCGAATTTTTGGTCATTTTCCTTTCTTTTTTCGGAGCCTTTAATCTAGACGCTCGGATCATCTTCGAGACACGCACACGGATCAAATCAGAGGGTCGAGATTGGCGCATGCAGAGTCACACCGTGCGACTTCGCGAATGAGATTTCGCGGCTTTGATCGTTGCCGTCCAATCATCCTTGATCATCTCCGTCCGTTCGATCTTCGTTATCCTGTGCGCTTGGGCGTTGGTGTGGATCATATTGCGGTCGTCGGATCGCGAACCGTTGGATGCGTTTTGAGTTATATTTATATGATTTTCAACTAAATTTCATGTTCTATTTTCAGATTTTTGCCAAATCTCAATCCAAATTGACTTTTTAATCTTGTTTTCATACAAAATTGCACATATCCTTCTATTTTATTAAATCTCCCTATGTTTCCTTTTTGTATTCTATAGGTTTGCTAATATTCTCTCCTTTCTATTTCTTTAATATTATATTTATTTTTTATTTTTTCTATTTCTTTATTTCGTATATTTTTTTATATATTCATTTCATATTTTTATTTTCAAAGGGGTAAAAATAATTATTTAAGCATATACATAATTCACTCTACTTACTTTATATTTGGTAATTACCTCCACAATTGTTCCATTATATGCATCACAAAATAATTCTTATACAAATAATATTTGATAATTCTACTTATCTTATATCATTTGTTAGATCATCCTAATACTAAGATTTCATTTGCCTCCAATTATTTTAGAATTTTTCTCAATAAATCTTATTTCTCATTTTTTTCTACATAATTTTCACCCAAGAGTCTCAAAAAATCTTTACTTACTTATTTTATTTAATTTTTTTCAACTTTATTTATTTGTAAGTTATTTGACAAAATTATGGGGTATTACATAAGGGCATGTTGCCCAAGTTTTGAATTATTTCCATCGTAATAGTTTCTTTTGATTTAAATTGGAGTTATGTATTCTCTTTTATTAAATTGAATAAAGAATTAGAAAGTTTTCTTTTATCTCTTCTGCAATTGCCTTGGTATGTGTTACTTAAAATAAATCAGGCTTGGGATAATTGAAATAGAAAGACAATGTATGTACTTGAAATTGTAACCGGACCTCGACCCGCCTTGTGATTAGCTAATCAATCAATGTCTCGAGGGTTGGGGTGTTATAATTATAGACCAGCATAAACCATTATAGAAGACAATAGACAATCATAGACCACAATGTATTAGTTTCTCTTTGGTTTAAGTTCATAGACAATTACAGGCATCAAAAACCACTTTAGATAATTATAAATGACTATAAACCTTCATAGACCATTATACACAACTAGAGACCATCATAGCCAATTGTAGAAGCTAATAAACCAACTTATCATAGCCAAAGAAAGACTAACATATTATGGTCTACGATGGTTTGTAATAGTCTATGATAGTCTATAATGATATATGATCATCAATGGTAGTCTTTTTGAAGTATAAGTAACATCATTTTTTACTATAAACAAATACATAATCATAGACTATTTAAAACCATCATAGGCTATAATAGACCACTACAAACCATCATAGATCGTAATGTAATAGTTCTCTTCGGGTTTAGTAAGTTCATAAATAATTGGAAGCATAAAAAATCATAATAAATAATTATAAATGACAATAAAGCCTCGTAGACCTTTATAGACAATTAGAGACCATCATAGACTGTTATAGAAAGTCTTCGACGAACTTATTTAAGCTAAAAAAAGACTAACATATTATAGTATATGATTGTCTATAGTAATGTAGAGTAGTCTATGGGAGTCTATTATTGTTTGTGATCGTCTGTAGTAGTCATTTTAAACTCGATTTTCTTTTTGACTACAAACATCAATAGATAATCATAAACCATCATAGACTATTATAGACGACTGTAGACTATCATAAACTACTATAGACCATCATAGACCATAATAAATTAGTTTCTATTTGGTTTACTTAAGTTAATAGACAGTTATAGGAGTCAAAAACCACTTCATATAAATATAAATTACTATAAACCCTCATAGACCATTGTAGACAGCTAGGGACCATCATAGACCTCTATAGAAGGTCATAAAATAACTTACTTAAGCATATGAAAAACGAACATATTATGGTCTATGATGGTTTGTAATAGTATATAATAGTCAATGTGGTCTATAATGGTCTATGATGGTTTATAATAGTCTTTTTAAACTAAAAGCATATTCATTTTTGACAACAAACATCAACATACAACCGTAAACCATCATAAACCTTTAAAGACCACCATAAAGTATTGTAGACTACCACAGACCATCATAGACTATAATGTATCAGTCTTTCTTTGGTTTAAGTAAGTTCATAATTTATGGTGGTCTATAATGGTCTATGATCATCTAAAGTAGTCTTTTTCAACGCTAAGTAAGTTCCTTTTTTACTACAAACATCAATACCCAATCATAGACAATCATAGACCATTATAGACCACGTAGACTATCAAAGACCACTACATACCACCATAGACCATAATGTATTAGTCTTTCTTTAGTATAAGTAAGTTCATAGATAACTACAAGCATCGAAAACCACTAAAAATAATTATAAATGACTATATACCATCATAGACCATTATAGAATGTCAAAGACCACAATAGACTATCATAGACTGGTATAGACCATTATAGACCATAATGTATCAGTCTCTCTTCAATCTAAGTAAGTTCATAGACAATTATAGGCGTAAAAAACAACTATAGATAATTATAAACATCTATAAACCCTCTTAGACCATTATATACAACTAGAGACCATCATAGACTACTATAAAAGGTTATCGCCCAACTTACTTGAGCCAAAGAAAGACAACATGTTCTAGTGTACGATAGACTATAGTAGTCTATGATAGTCTACAGTGGTCTATATTAGTCTATGATCATCTATAGTAGCATTTTTAAACTCAAAGTAAGTTCATTTTCGATTACAAACATTAATGCACAATCATAGACCACCATATATCATTATAGACTAGCATAGACTATTATAGACCGCAATAAACAATCGTAGACCATAATTTATTAGTCTCTCTTTGGTTTAAGTAAGTTCATAAACAATTACAAGCATGAAAGACCACTTTAGATAATAATAAATGACTATAAATCTTTTTAAACCATTATACGCATCTAGACACCCTCAGAGACAATTATAGAAAGTCATAGACCAACTTACTATAACGAAAGAAATACTAACATATTATGGTCTACGAAAGTCTGTAGTAGTCTATAATAGTCTATGATGGTCTATAATGATCTATGATCGTCTCTAATATTCTTTTTGAACTATAAGCAACTTCATTTTTGACTACAAACATCAACACAAAATCATAGACCATTATAGACCTTTAAAGGCCTCCATAGAGTATCATAGACCACTAAAAACTATCATAGACTGTAATGTATTAGTCTCTCTTTGGTTTAAGTAAGTTAATAGATAATTACAGGTATCAAAAACCACTAAATTTAATTATAAATGACTATAAACCAGCATACACAATTATAGACAACTAGAACCCATCTTAGACCATTATAGAAGATCATAAACTAATTTACTCAAGCCAAAAATAGACTAACATATTATTGTCTACTATGGTCTGTGCTAGTTTATGATAGTCTATGGTGGTCGATAATGGTCTACGATAGTCTAAAGTAGTCTTTTTCAACTCTAAGTAATTTAATTTTTGACTACAAATATCAATGCACAATCATGGCCATCATAGACCATTATAGACTAGCATAATGTATCATAGACCACCATAGACCATTATAGACCATAATGTGTTAGTCTCTCTTTTGTTTAAGTGAGTTCGTAGAAAATTACAAGCAATAGAAATCACTATAGACAATTATAAATGACTATAAACACTTATAAACCATTATATACAATAAGAGACCATCATAAACTATTGTAGAAGGTCGTAAACCAACTTACTTCAACCAATGAAAGACTAACATATTATGGTCTACGATAATGTATAGTAGTCTATGATAATCTATGGTGGTCTGTAATGGTCAATGATCGTCCGTAGTAGACTTTTTAAACTATAAGCAAGTTCGTTGTCAACAACAAACATCAACATACATTCATAGGCCATCGTAGACCATTAAACACCATCATAGAATATCATAGACCACTACAGACCATCATAGACCATAATGTATTAGTCTTTCTTTTGTTTATGTAAGTTCGTTGACAATTAAAGGCATCAAAAACCACTATAGATAATTATAAATGACTATATATGTAATAACTCAAAATTTTGTCAAATAATTAAAGATAAATAAGTTTAAGGAAATTAAATAAAATAAGTCAAGTGAAAATAATTTTAAAGATTTTAAGACAACTTTGGGTGCAAATTATGGGTTAGGAAATGAAAATTAATATAAAATATTTAGATGTAAAATAAAATAGGCAAATGAAACTATATATATACACACACACTGAAAAATAAAATAAATTAGAGATATAGTAAAAATTAAATAAATAAAACCTTAATTTGATAATTAAATTTAAAAAATTAAGGTTTAGTAAAATAAATAAATAAAAATAAAGTATAAATACACATATAGGTTAATATGGGTATGAATAAAGTGTATATTAGCACAAAAAATGTGAATACTA
>JAJIYU010002786.1:0-29058 GCA_030144865.1 Tinospora cordifolia | reverse complement strand
CCCAAACCAAGAACTTCTCACACTCAAGAGAGAAAAGAAAAGTGAGAAGAAGAGCCAAGAAGAGGGCTTGAAGCACAAGATGACAACTCAACTCTTGTTGCTTGGGATGGTTTGATTTGTGAGCATAGGGGGGTTTATATATGCTTTAAAAGTGTGTAGAATAGTAAGTTTCTGGTGCTCTAATGCTAAGAAACTTGCCAATAATTCAAATTTTCGTGCCCCCCAAGCATAGGAGATTAGAAGGGAATTTTTTTGGAAATTTTGGAGTTTAGAAACATTTTTTTCGGATTTTTGATGTATTTTTATTAATTTAATTTGGATTTTCAGTTATTTAAATCGGAGCCTTTAATCGGGACCGTCAGATTGTCTTCGAGATGCGTTTGCGATCAAGATCGGGTGGGTAGAACATCAGCCGTTGGATTAACCTCGATCGCATCACAAGATCAAGATTTAGATTAGGCGGATGAAATCTGGGACGTCCGATCAACCTCGATTGCGGTGTGGATTCGCGATCACGATTAACAAATTCGTTCTAGACGGTCGGATCATCCTCGAGACATGCGTTTCACGATTAAAGAAATTCGGATTTCATCTAAACCGTTGATCATCCTCGATCGGTGCATCGTTTCGCGATCTCCTCAGCACCTCAATCTCGATCGTCTGATGATCCTCGAGTTCCGTGTGCGGATACGATTTTGCGATTAACGAAAACGTTCTGGTCCGTTCGATCTGGTTTGATCGATTGTACGCTGTCAGATTTTCTTCGATCAACGCATACATTCGCAATTGAATTTAATGAATTCACTGCGCACCGTTGATCATCCTCGAGTTGAGTTTTCGGATCTCGTTCGCGATTGATGCCGTGCGCCTCGATCTAAACCGTTGGATTTGGATGATCGATTCATGGCTGTTGGATCTATGTAATTCGGTGCATCCGGGAGTCGTGTAAGCCTTTGATCTCATTCGTTGGATCGAACAGATTGAGTTTGGACCGTTGGATGGTGCTTCTAATTACCAAATTGCTTTCTAAAGCTTCTATAATCTGAATTTTTGCCAATTAGACACTTCTAAATTAATAAAATTTGATTTTCTTGTATATTCCCTTCCATATTGATGATTTGCTAAATTTTTTTCCTTTCTAATTATTTAATATTGCATTTATTTTATATATTTCTATTTCTTTAACATTTAATTAATGCTATTAATTAAATAATCAATATTTTCTATTTTCATGTATTTTATTTATTTCATGTTTCATTTTCAGATAATAAATTATGTAATTATACACTAATATTCACATAATGTTTGATTTATTTTTAATAAATACATTTTATTTAATTATATGCATTTTTTCTATGTACATATCCCCATAATATGTAGTATTCCCATTTTTTGTGTTAATATATATTTTTCATACCCATATTAACCTATATGAGTATTTATACTTTATTTTTATTTATTTATTTTACTAAACCTTAATTTTTCATTTAATTATCAAATTAAGGTTTTATTTGTTTAATTCTCACTATATCTCTAATTTATTTTATTTTTCATGTGTTATCCCACAATTTTCACTCAAAAGAATTTTGAAATTAATTTATTTAATTATTTGACAAAATTCTGGGGTATTACAGATTTTTACTGAAAAATGAATTTTTTGTTTGATTTGATTTCTTTGACAAAGGATTTAGAGAAATGGATAGGTGACAATTAGGAGGCTAGCAGTTTAGAAAAAGGCTAGGGTGATGCCGGCGTGCTTGAGTTTATAGTCGCAAGTGTGACTCGAGTACTAGTAAGTGTCCTTGATAGTGTGATGTCTTCACAGGGTAGATATCCCTAACGATATGATATTCTTCTTTTGAATAATGACCCTGATGGTTTGACTTCCACTCTGGAAAGATGTTTTTGAGGGTTGATGCATACTCAAGAAAGGTCTGGAACTTGAGATGGTGGTGTCACATAGAAGTTTTATGAAGTTAAACTTGGCAGTTCTACTAAAGAACACATTAGCCAAGTAATGAGACTCTGGGTCTACGAAAAGATTGAGCATTGTCTTGGGGGTACAGTGGATCTTAAACTAAAAGTTTTTAGGACATAGGCTATAGACAGAAAACGTGTCTGAACACACACATGTTTGGTTAGGACTCGAGTCTGGGAGGATCTTGTATCTCTAGTCTCTATATAGGATAGGGTGCATAGGAATTTGGGTGTACAGAGAAATCCTAGATTCGAAGAATGACGAATCATGTTGGGTAAGTATTTGGTTTCTTTGGGTGATCTTGTACACACCGTATTCGACTGGGATGGGGCGGTTGCGTATGGTGGGGCTTGTGTCAGCCTTATGGATCGGGACACTTGCGCCATTATATGAGTATAATGGAGTTTGAGGTGGAAGTCCATGTGGAACGGCGAGGGTAAGATGGGGTGCTCGAACTTAAAAGCATAGATGGAAGCTTAGGATTTCATTATGCTAGCATGTTTTGGTTGTTTGATTATTGTTGTGTTTGTTGTTATGTGCGTAATATAATTATTTGGACTATTTTAAACCCAAACTGTTGTACCCAGAAACAGACAAAATGCTACTGTCTTAAAAGCATAAACCCTTAGGCCAACGATACAAACTGAGAACCTAGAGTCACTGTAGCACAAAAACGTGAAAAGACATAGGTGGGTTAGAAATGAATGGCCATTATCACCAGTCAAAGTACCTAAGTTAAGAGAAACAAAATTGAGATTGAAATGAAGTTAGTTAGCTACAATTTGTTGAATTGTTCTGTTTCTATATGAATAAACAATGGAATACTGAAGTAA
The DNA here is from genome assembly GCA_030144865.1 of Tinospora cordifolia. NCBI lineage: Eukaryota > Viridiplantae > Streptophyta > Magnoliopsida > Ranunculales > Menispermaceae > Tinospora > Tinospora cordifolia. The sequence continues at coordinate 26,247 of JAJIYU010002786.1, read as the reverse complement.
ATCTTTGACTTGCAGATCATGCTGAGGAGAGAGGGCATACCTAGGAGGAATATAGGCCAGGATGATATTGGCAAAGAGTCGAATCGAAGAGAGGAGAACACACCATTAGCAGCGGCGCCAATAAGGGCATTAGCTACCCCATAGATGATCTTGGAGATTACACAGAGAGTGATGGCAGAGGTTACTTCGAGAGTGGTGGAGTAGGTAGTTAGGACTTTGCAGCCATCTACTTCATCACAGCCGCCAGCACCCATACAGCCAAAGGTGCAACCAATATTACAACCAGAGCCTCAAGTACAGCTGCAGCCTCAAGCTCAACAGGAGGTTGGATCAATAGAGGTGGTGCCCAAGAGCAAAGCCATTGGATATGATAAGAAATAGGAGGATTTGATAATTGAGTTCCAGAAGTTGAGACTGAGTACTTTTGAAGGAATGACAGACCACTTTGTTGCAGACAAGTGGTTTGCAAAAATGAATAAACATTTGAATGCAATGGGAGCAACTAATCCCAGAAGAATAGCTTTGGCAATACACTAGCTAGTGGGCCCAGTGTATCACTAGTGGGAGATGATAGTTAATGACCCCACCATAGATGAAGCGAACATGAGATGGGATGAATTCAAGAGGTTATTCTATGACACCTTCTCCACTGCTAAGACGAGAGAACTACAGTTTGAATTCATCAGGTTGACTCAGAAAAATATGACCATGGTAGAATACAAACAAAAATTCACAAAGCTGTTGAGATTCGCCCCTAAGCTAATAAGGTATGAACAGTCAAAGTTAGATAGATTTCTAGAAGGGCTGAAAATGGAGATTGGAAAGATTATTACACCACTGAAGTTGACTACTCTCCGCGAAACAGTAGTGAGGGTGTAGATGGTGGAGCGAGACATGGGATATTAGTAGTCCCTTAAGAGCAAACACAAGAGGACACAACATGAGCTGGTTGCAGGAGCCCCACAGAAGAAGCAGATCAGACAAGAAACATCTAGGGCAACCTCTACACAGAGCCAGAAGCAGACAACCACCAAACAACAATTTCTGAAAACTAAGCCAGGGAACATGAGTAGTGAGTAGAAGGAGCAAGCTAGGAGACTAGGGTCATGTTATACTCGTAACCAGAAAGGATACTTAGCTCAAGATTGTACTAACAGAGCCTCAGCCTTAAACCCTCAGCAACTATAGGCTCATGGACAGAGTGGTCGTCCACCAAAGAAGCAATGGCAAGGACCTTAGCCACAATAGAAAGTTTCGGTTCAGTATAGACAACAGATGCCCAAACAGATCCCACTCCAGTAATGGAATGTACGTTTTTGTTATTTAGTGTAGCTATGCAGGAACTGTTTGACTTAGGTGCCACAAAATCTTGTGTTTGAGAGTATAGTAAATAAGCTACAATTAGTTACAAATCCGTCGGAAGTGTCTTTAAAAGTGGCTACTCCATTAGGAATCGTAGTGAGTTCTAGAAACTTTTGTAGCTGTGAACTCACATTTGGGGATCGAACGATTTCGGCTGACCTCTGCATATTACCCTTTGATGGATATGATGTGATACTGAGAATGGATTGGTTGACCCAATATCAAGCTCAGATAGACTGCCAAGAAGGAGAGAGATTATAAGGTTTCCATTTGGGGAGTTAGTAAAGATAGATGGGGATATGAAGAAACTGCTTAGAAGTCCGATGTTAGCTTTATTGTATGCCATCAAATAAAAAGAGGACGTTGAGAAATTTAAGGATATCAAGCAAATTCCAGTGGTATAGGAATATATGGACGTATTTCCTAATGACTTACTTGGTCGTCCACCACATAGGCAAATAAAATTTAAGATAGAATTACATCTAGGTATGAGTCTCATTGCTATGCCACCATACAGAATGACACTAGTTGAACTGACAGAATTGAAGACTCAGTTAGATGAGCTATTGGCGAAAGGTTTCAGTAGGCCAAGTGAGTCACCATAGGGAACTCTAGTCTTTTTGTTAAAAAGAAGGACAGATCAATGAGACTACGCGTAGATTATCGGAAGTTGAATTAGGTGACCATCAAGAACAAATACCCTTTGCCCATAATAAATGACCTCTTTGATCAACTGAGAGGAGCTACTCAGTTTTCTTAGATAGATTTGAAGTCAAAGTACCATCAGCTCAAAATTCGGGAGTTTGACATACCAAAGATGGCTTTTAGGACTTGATACGGGCATTTAAAATATACATTGATGTTGTTGGGGTTAACAAATGCACCAGCTGCTTTCATGGATATGATGAACAGAGTCTTCAGTCAGTATCTAGATCAGTTTGTGGTAGTATTTGTTGATGATATTCTGATATACTCTCTATCAAAGGCTTAGCATGAGCAACACTTGCATATAGTCTTGGAGACTCTCAGAAAGAACAGATTGTACACCAAGTTCAGGAAGTGTGAATTTTGGATGAAGAAGGTCAAATTTCTTGGTCATGTGGTCTCAGCTGAAGGTATATCAGTGGCTCCAAAGAAGGTTGAGGCAGTAGCAAACTAGAAACAACCAACACAGTAACAGAGATTAGAAGTTTCTTAGGGTTGGCTAGTTACTACCGCCGGTTTATAAAAGATTTATCTAAGTTGGCAAGTCCCCTGACGAGGTTGACTATGAAGGGAGAGAGGTTCGTTTGGGATGATCAGTGTGAACAATCATTCCAAGAATTGAAGAAAAGGTTGATCACAACACCCGTTTTGATCACACCTACTCAGGGTGTGAGATACAAGTTGTATACAAATGCTTCATGGAAAGGACTGGGTGCGGTGTTGATGCAAAAAGGACAGGTAGTTGCTTATGCTTCAAGACAGTTGAACCCACATGAATAGAACTACCCTATACACAATCTGGAGTTAGTAGCGATCGTGTTTGTACTAAAAATATGGAAGCATTATCTGTATAGAGAAAGTTTTGATCTGTACTCAGATCATAAGAACCTCAAATATATTTATACCTAGAAAGAACTAACCTTCAACAAAGGAGGTGGTTAGACTCACTGAAGGATTATGATTTTCAGCTGCACTATCATCCTGACAAGGCTAATGTGGTAGCCGATGCATTAAGTAGGAAATCAAGTAGACAGGATGAGGATATGGCACATATGTATTAGTTGATCAACTCACATAATCTGGGCATCGTTACAAATGAAAAACAGGCTTATCTATATGCAATGGTTGGCCAGCCAGACATTCTATGCCAGATCAAAGATGAATAAAAGAACGAAAAGTGGATTGCAGATCTGATTGAGGGCGTTAAACAAGGCAAGCATACAAATTTTAGATTAGTCTCAGATGGCGCATTGAGATTAGGACTAGGGAATAAGATCTGTGTACCAAGTATTGGACAGATTAAAGACACCAAACTAGATGAAGCACATCAGACTAAGTACACCATCCATCCAAGTGGTGACAAAATGTACCAGAACTTGAGAAAGATATATTGGTGGAGAGGCATGAAGAGAGACATCACTAGGTATGTCTCTAGATGTCTCACTTGTCAGCGGGTCAAGGCTGAGCATAAGAAACCATTAAGTTTGTTACAACCCCTTCCAGTGTCAGAATGGAAGTGATATAATGTGGCCATGGATTTTGTTAGTGTCCTACCAAGGTATAAGAAAGGTGAAGATAAAATTTGGATCATTGTAGATCGACTGACAAAGGTCACACATTTCTTTCATATTCGATCTACAGATTCAGTGAGTAAGTTGGGCGAGTTATATGTCAGAGAGATTGTGAGACTACACAGAGTTCCCAAGATGACAGTGTCAAACTGTGATTCTAGGTTCACATCTCAGTTCTGGAAAAGTTTATGGAAAGAGTTGGGCAACAGACTCACAATGAGCATAACTTTTCACCCACAAACAGATGAACAGTTTGAGGAGTTATTTAGATACTGGAAGACATGTTGAGAGCATGTGCTCTTGATTAATTGGAGCAAATACTTGCACTAGCAGAATTTGCTTACAATAATAGCCACCAGACGAGCATTGGGATGGCTCTATATGAAGCACTCTATGGCAGACCCTGTAGATGACAATCCCGTTGGGAAGAGTTGGAAGATCACGTACTCACTGGACCCAAAATGATTGAGGAAATGACTCCAAAGGTGAGACATATTCAGGAAAGGCTAGTAACAGTCCAGAGCAGATAGAAGAGCTATGTAGACAGGCGAAGAGAACCCTTAGAGTTCCAACCGGGCGATAGAGTATTTCTAAAAGTGGGGATCAAACATTTTGGAGTCAAGGGTAAGTTAGCACCAAGATTCATTGGTCCATTTGAGATACTTAGACGGATTGGTGACTGTGCATATAAGTTGGATCTACTAAGCAGATTCTCCTCAATCTACAATGTGTTCTATATCTTGATGCTACGAAGTAACAGCCAAACTCGGCACATGTTATTCAATGGGAGGATATCGTACTTTAAGCTTATGCAACTTACGAAGAACTAGTTGTTCATATCCTAGATTGTAAGGTGCAGAGTCTCAGGACTAAGGACATTCCATTGGTCAAGGTCCTATGGAAACACCATGGATTGAAGGAAGCGACCTGGGAGCTAGAAAGCAAAATGCAAAGGAAGTACGTAGATCTCTTCACCAGGAGTGCTTGATGGAACACATCAATTAAGTACTTTCGTTTAAATTTCAAGGGCGAAATTTCTTTTAAGGGGTGTAGATTGTAACAACCCATATTTTTGTAGCGTGCATGTTGAAAACGTAACTTTAAAATATAAAATAATCAATCAAAAAATATATATATATACCCAAAGAAAATAATATTAATAAGAATAATAATAATAATATGAAATGACCAAACAAATAAACAAAGGAATAAAACCAAAAATAAAAAGTTTAGTTGCCCTAAAAGACAATAACACAAGTTTGAAAAAAAAAGACGAAACCAGAAGCTGTGGGAAAGAACTGGAATTTTTGTGAAAGAGGGAAAGAAATCAAAGGGGCGATGTTAGGATTGAAACAAAGAAGAATCCAGATTTTGAGTTGGATTTTGCGATTTGTGCATTGAGCAAGAGGAAAGAACGTTGTGAAGAAGGTGAGATCGAGTTGGTGTAATTTGGCTCGACTCGAGGAACATGAAAATAGAGGAATCACAAACAGAGAAGAGGATTTTTGCGTTTTGGCTAATTGATAGAAGAACAATAGTGCAATGCATTGCTGCATTTGGACGACCAAAGAATAGAGCAGCCATTGTTGCTGTGTTTAAGTCGCGCAAAGAAGAAGAGGAACAAAGAACATGAGTTGAAGACGATTGTGCAAAAGGGCTCAGATCTGCTACTGTGTTTGGACTGAAACGAAGAAGAAGAAGAGCTGCGTGTGCATCTATTCATGCATGAAGGAGAAGACAAAGGAAGACGCAATAGTTTTGGCTGTCGTTCTTGCACATAGAAGACGAATGAAGGAGGAAGATCGAGATTCCTTGTGAAGAAGAAGAGAACACGAACGACTATGGGACAGATTCACGATTTTGAGCTCAAATCCGAGAATGTGACGCTCTAGATCTAGTTTAGGTTGTGCAAATAGTCATTGATGGTCCTCCAAACTTCTCTAAATCCAACCCAAACTAGTCTCTAAACATTTTTAGCTAAGATGTAAGGTTTTACACCTATTCAAATCATTTCCACCTCGTTTCAGAAGTCAGATCTATGAACAATAGATTGCGAGGGTGTGCTCGAAGGTTTCAATTCTCGAAACTGTTTCAAGCAAGGTGAGCATGTTTTCTTACAATAAGAGCATAAATTTTAGTATTTCAGTTATGTAAATTTTATTTTGAAAGCAGTAATTGGAATTTCAACAAATCGAGACATCGAAGTTTATTTTGAAGGGAGTTTGAATGGAAAAACCTATTGGAAGATATAAAACATCTATTTTCTTAAATTTTGGAGCTATTGTTAAATTTGAATAAATTATTTGAATTAATTGGCATGCAAAGAACAGGGCTGAAATCCTCAGAAAGCTTCAAAGTAGAAAATGGTGAATTTGGATCTTTTAGCTAAAAAGGTTTGAGTTTTAAATTTTGAATTCTCTTTAAAATATTTTTAGTGATGGATAAATTATTTGATGGATGTTGGAATGTTAATATCAAAGTTCAGGGGGTTGTGGAGATTCTGAGATCAAAAATTTATTTTATTTAATACGTTCATGTGAATATTCGAATGTTGGAATAATCTTATTTAGTTAGAAATAATTATTAAAAAAATCGTGAAAATTCTCACGTCTTTTTAGCTAAAAAATATTTTATTTAAATTGGAAAAAGGAAGTAGGAACTTAGAAAGAATTATTATAATGATTTTTCATTACAGATTGATATTTTTAGAATGAACTCTAGCAACAAACGGAAGCAAAGAAAATTTGAGAAATCTAGGTAGGTAGGATTTCCTTCTCATGCGTATTTCATGGATTTAAATTTTAAAATTGTTGTTTGACTAGTTCCGGGTTAATTAAAATTTCATTAGGAAATTTATTGAACTTGTTTGGTGTGCTTGGATGATAGTGTAATGAATGACGAACTATTTCATTTCACGCATGATTAATTCATGACATGCATGAATAGAAGAAATGCATTACATAGCATTATTTATTCATTTGACTACCATATAGATTTCATTTTTATAATATTGATTATTTATTCAAATTGCTATTAAATTGCATGCATAATTCGATTAATTCTCTATTGTATTGTGTGATGCTTGGGAATGATTGAACTTATTTGTAAAAAAAAAAAATTAAATAAGATTGAAAAATTATTAAGAATTCACATAATGGTGTGATTGACCAGCCGAAGCTGATCGAGGTGGCATCTCCTATATGTCACCGCTTGAGATTGATGAGCCACAAAGCGGGTCATAGGTATTCCCAACCCTGACCTGCCAATGACAATTAGAAGTCTTTGGGAGCCAGTACGAGGATGTATGAGGTACTCTCTCTTAGACTATGATACCGAGAGATGATTAATTTTAGGCCTTCTATTTTTAGATCAGATAATGTGGGAAAGATCCATTAGGCTTTGAGTTCACTCCAATCTTTATTCTTCAGGTATTCATAGAAACGAAGCATAGTGATCAACACTAGTCAATCTGAGTAGTGAAGAACTGACCGTACTTAGAGGTTGTTGCGCTTTGGATTTGAGTTTCCTTTTTGTTGTAATTTGAATGGACAAAGCATGCACTTATTTTGTTTTGCTTTACAATTTACTTGTAAATGACTGTTTTCATTTTGGGGCTTGAATTCGTGTTTTGATATAAACGTTAAATCATCTCATATATATGAAGTATGCAGTTTTAGTCAAATTTTTTAAAATTTTATTCCATTACAATATTTCAAATTTCTAATTTTTTATCTCTATTTAGTTTACTGTAAAGGTCCAGTGAACAATGCAGAAATATGGTTTGACTATGTACTCAATAAAAAAAATGTTTTCATGCAATTACTGAAGAAATATTTATCTGAATTTTGAAATTGTCTTAAATAAATTGACAGGAAACTCATGTGACGTTTCGGCTTTTAGTAGGCAATGTCTCACACGTGAGGCAACTCCGCTAAAGGGATGCCTCTCCGCGTTAACCCGATATCACATGACAGGGGTTTCAATTTGAGAGTCGGGGTGTTACTGGTTGGGTAACTTTGAGACCATTGTTGACCTTCGGGCGTTAGAGTTTCTAGAGTTTGATTCCATACTTGGGCATCGATCGGCTAGTCGCGTACCATGCATATGTTAGCTGTTTTGCCAAGAGGGCGATGTTTCAAATACCAAGGCAATCTGTTATTATTTTACAGGGTAGTGCCTCTAATAGAACGAGAACCCGAGGTAGAATGATGAGTCAGAATGAGATCAATACTCTAGTCGATCTAACCACCATAGATGAAGGACCTTCACAGGTGAGTATGGGTGAGATTCCTATTGTTAGAGATTTTCTTGATGTGTTCCCTGAGGATTTACTCGGTTTGCCTCTTAAGCGAGAAAGCAATTTCAGTATTGAGGTTATTTCGGGGACATAGCCCATTTCAATCTCTCCTTATCGAATGACGCCTAAAAAATTGTACGAATTGAAGGTCCAGCTAGAGGAATCGATGAATAAGGTTTTATTACCCCTAGTGTATTACCTTGGGGTACTCCAGTATTGTTTGTGAGGAAGAAAGATGGGAGCCTCCGTTTCTGCAACGACTATCAACAATTGAAGAAGGTGATAGTAAAGAATAAGTACCTTCTTCCGCACATTGATGACTTGTTTGGCTAGCTTAGTTGTGACAACCCATATTTTTGGTGCATAGAAGTAATGGGTTCAATGTATGCATTCTAATGTAATTTTTTGAAATTTTTAATGAAAATACATGCATTTTCTCAATTTTCTCTAATATTTAATCATTAATTAAAGAAAACTAAAATAATTGAGAAATATAATTTTTGAGAAGAGAATACATAAATTATAAAGGAAATGTAATTTTTGGAGAAAATATGATTTTTTGGAGTGATTATTGAATTTTTGGGAGAAAAATACTAATTTTTCGGTAGAATATTCAAATTTTCTCAAAAAAATGTATTAATGATGAAATTGAGGAATAGTAAAGATTCTGATGAAAATTTATGAATATCTAAGTGAGTAATTAAATAATAATAACAATAATAATAAAAGGAGAATATATATATGGGAGGAATGAAAATAAAAAAAAATGGAATTCGGTCGCACGGGCTATTGAACCTGTGTAGGTCAAGCCAGTTGCACGGGCCTTCGACCCGTGCGCACCTACTGGCCCACGTGCCCCAGCCCCTCTTTTTCCCTCTTTTGCCTTTGTTTTCCTCACTTTTTCTTCAATTTTTTCCAGCAAGTTTTATCAAAAACAACAGATGCAAACCTTGTTTTGATCCATGGTTTCCACCATCCAACCAACTTTCTTACTAGACCAATAGGCAATAACAACAAGGCACCTTGCATGGCAACTCATGAGCCCTATGACACTTCTTTTTGCCATCCAAGAGAGCTCTAACATGCAACAAAAACACAGTTTTTGAGCTGATTTTTCAATTGAACAAGCTTCCTTCAACAGCTTGCATCTCCTTCATCTTGAATCTATTTTCCTTGATATTGTAGTCTTTTGGAAGCTCTTACTTCCCTCTACAATAATGTGAAACCCTTCTTCAAATGACACGACCATAAGAGAGGAAAACAACCACGACAATGGGGTACTCAACATAGTTAGGAGCTGAAAACTATAAAAACTGTGTTGATCCAATGTTCAAAGGGGGGTTTCTAAACCATCTGAAGTCTATTTTTGGGGTAAGACAACTCTTTTTGTTCCTTGTTATGAGTGCTTTAATCTCCAATTTATAGAAAACAAAAACTAAAGTCTTAAACACATATTTTACATGGTACTAAAGTTGACTGGTTGTTAACTGTTACAACAATTCTAGTAAAAAATAGTTCATGTAAGCATCTTTGAAGCAATTTTTGAAGTAGCTAGGGACATCCATTTGAGCTAAGACTTGGAGCGTTTTAAACCTCACATTTGAGGCTACAATGAAGTATAAACCCCAAACCTTAAGCCTCTGTATTTATAGTCTTATATGCATGCAAAAGATGCCTAGTTACATGTAAAAATTTGGTACTCGAGAAAAATTTTTAAAATATTTGAAATGTGTTAAGTGTTGTAGGGTGTATTTGAGAGTGATCATTCTATGTTTGCTTACTGTTTTCAATGAGACTTGAACGGTTAATGTTCTAGGATCTAAGCCTTACAAAACTTGTGAGAAAAGACCTCAAATCAATGGATTAATAGGGATAATTAAGCACTTGAAAATCATAGAAAACTTGAACATTGAAAAATCTGTTACATAACAGAAAATATAATATACCAATTGACTTACCAAAAATGGGTATTTTGAGCTGAAATTTTATGGATGGTTACTGGATATGTCAAAAACATGTGTACCAAATTTTGTCTCAATCTGAGTTGGTTAAGGGGGTAAACCGATGCACAATGTGACTGCCTGTTACATGAGAAACAAGATTTTACAATTTCTGTTGATCTACTTGAAAACTATATCAAATGATGTCCAAAAATCAAAATCTAAAATTCTAGTAAATGTTCAAGAGGTTTGGATGAAATCTGAAAAGTTTTGCACAAATTCGACACACAAATTGATGGTAAAAAAATCGATAAATTTGCAACGTGGAGAGAGCAAAAAGCTTGAATTTGGCAAAGTGTTGAAATTTGGGGATTTTGGCCTAATTGGCCCAATTTTGACCTAATTTGACTCAAATTGACCAAAGGTGACCAATTTTGACCAAGTTTGAACCTGTTCACTAGGTTTAACCAATTGACTGAATTTGATCGAATCAAATTATGGTCGATCAAGACCAATTAGGGACAGTGGAACAAGGGATTAAGCCACATTCTAAAGAGAACTGAAATTAAGTTTAAATAATGCAAATTTAAGGGTACACTACAGGACTAGGTTGAGTGTCAACGAGACATTGGTGTGCAGGACCTGAGATGAGTAGTTTGATTCAAGTGTTTATCGTAACTTGTATTCCTTGCATAAAACATGTGTAAAATGACATGGTTTAAATGGTTTCAAGTGATTGAGATACATCGGATTGTTTGCAAATATGCAGATGTAGACGAGTAATGAGACCATATGCTCGAGGACCAAGCGAGGGGTCAAGGTACATAATGTGATTGGGATTAGACTCGAGGTCTTATCACGGGGCTAGGGCATATAATCAATGCACCTAACTTCCAACCTGCTCATCTGATGGCACTCGCAGACCGAACACAGGGTTAGGGTATTCGACGAATACGCCTAGTTTATGACCCACGTGAGTTGCCGGTACGCTTGACTTATAAGCCTAACCTAGATACAGTTTTAACTAGCATGTATTTGAAATGTTCTTTTATAAGTGTTGCATCATTTATAGCTGCTTTTATACTGTGCCATGCATTCAAGCACTATATCATTTTACTGTTCATGCATACATGTACTATTTTGGAATGTTGGTTATGCATGGCATACTGGTCTTACTACTCACTAAGTCACGTTGACTTTTAGGCTTACTACTCTACTAACATTTCAGGTTCTTCGGTGGCTGACAGAAGGAAAGGCACAGTGATTGCCTAGTTCCCTGACAACTCCCTTTTCCTTTTCTGGTCTTTTGTTGAGGTTGGTCATTTTTGTGTATATATGTATAACCTATTGTGTATTTTTGAACAAGAAAATATATAATACGATGATCACTCTTCGTAATGTTTGTTTACTTTCGCACTTGAATCTTTAAATTATTCTAATATCACACGTTGTTGAAATTGGAGAGGCTTAACTGTGGTTGGGCGAACTCTAACCCCCGTATCTTTAAGCATTGCACATGACCACCATTCTCTTGACAGTGGACTTAACCAATTGGCGGGTTGGGCCAGTGTGACTTTACAAGTGACACTCACTTATTCTTTTCTTTTCAATATCTCATGCCTTTGTATAAAAATTCAAGAATACAAAATTTTCACTTTAATAAAATCAAGAAAAATTAAAAGAGGTAAAGAAATTCAAACTATTTTTTTCATAATAGAAAGAATAATTGAAAGTACTAAACTTCTCAAAGAAAAATTAATTATTACAACGGAAAACTTCAAAAATACTTTTTAGTAGAAAAACATAAAAACTTTGGGCAACATGCCCTTAAAAATTCTAAAAAAAAAATATAATGTAGAAACTTTCTAAGGACTATCCATGTTCAACTGCTTCATATATTTCACATTCCTAAAAAATAAGAAAGGAAAGAGTGAGTACATAGCCCAGTGGATCCTTTTTGAACAACAATCTTTCATATTCAAACTCGTAACACAATCATAATTCAAATACTTGCAATTGTTAAACGTTTCAAAGAACAATTTGTTCATGTCAAGTCTCAAACCAAAAGGGCCTTTAATCCCTTGATGCTCTTAACTAAGTAAACAGGGCCCACTAGGCATCAACCCATTAGTGGCACGTGTCGGCACCAACCCGTTACGCATGGTGACCACAAGATACTATGGTACACGACCCTCAAGTACTTAGGTTTGAAAACCATATGACTTAACTCATATGAGAAGAGCATCCATAGTGTCGCCTTGACCACTATGATGATACTTGGTTGTTATCACAATTGCCTCTGCTTAATTCTCATATCATGATATCATAAAATAAATTTCAAAATATGAAATCAAACTAAAACTCAGAATATACACAATCAATTCATGAAACACACATAAAACATGCATCATACTTTAATTTAAAATTCTAAACATGATACTAACATGACATGGATGATATGATTGCTCAAACATGAATCAAAACGGAAATATTAAAATAAACATTTAAAATTTTGAAATTGAAATTGAAAATCTTTGATTTTAGTGAAAAACACACAAACAATGAGTATGCCATGAATTTAAATAAGAACAGATGGATGCTCTAGAAATCACTTCCACCTTGTGACGCTTTCTTCAGAAATTTCAACAGCAATTGCCCTACATACTAGTGCCAATGAAGATCACACAACTTAATTCCCCAAGTTCGAGAAAAGAACTTCTCACACACAAGTAAGAGGAAGGAAAGATAGGAAGAGGTGCCAGGAAGAAGGCTTAGCGAAAATAAGAGGAAATTTCAACTTTTATCTTTAAAATGAGGGAATTGAGAGCCTAGGGGGTTTATATAGGTTATCAAAGGAAAAAAATTAGAAACTTTTTAAAATTAAGTTCCTTGGATCTTCCTTGAGACACGCATACGAATTTGATCAGAGGGCTGAGACCGGCGCGTGCTGTAGCGTACCGTGTGTCTTCGCGATGTTCGTTGTGCGGCTTTGATCATGGTCGTTCGATCTTCCTTGATCATTTCTGTTCCATATAATTTTTTAAATAAAAATTCAAATTTCATATGAATTTTTTGAGATGTTATAGTGAGTGAGTTTGGTCGGGCCACCCCTTGGCCTAGGGAAGGGGTCTTAACAACATTGGTATCAAAGCTTAGGTTCAAAAGAATTGAAAAACACTAATAAATGAAGGACCTAAGCGATATCAGAATAATTGCAAAAGTAAATAAAACATCAAACAAAGGAGAAAAACTATTAATCATAAAACATATTTTGAATAGAATATACAATTCTACTAAACTTTTAGAGTCAAGTCTTTTTTGAATGCATGAATAACCAATAATTTGATTCAAAATGCAAATAGACATGCCACCTAGGCGAATAGAGCACCACCCAGGTAGGGTAGACCACCGCTCGGGTTTAGCTAGCCGACGCAACCACCACCACCTTTGATTCAGCCTAAGTTAGATCCCATATAGAGGTTCGAGGCTGTGATTAAGGTGTGTAATGAGGATACTTAGGGCCAAGCAACCCTATTGAGGGACAGAATCGATAAGTTGGAGGCTAACAGATGGAGGGCCGAGCTAGTGGTGCAATCTACTCCACTTGTACCATCAACTGTTGAGCCACCAGTTGGGGCAAAAGTAGTTCCAGTTGCCCCAGCCCAAGACAGATAGGGAGATGAGAGAGCCCACACCTGGCTCCTCAAGAGTTTTATGGATTTCCACCCCGCGACGTTCAGGGGTGGCATTGATTTGGAGGCAGCAGAGGATTGGCTACTGAATATAGAGAAGAATGCTGAGACCTTGAGATTATCAAAGGCAGATTAGGATCTATTTTTAGCCCATATGTTTGAGAGTGAGGCTGCCAAATGGTGGCAATCTATGAGGAGTATAGAGGGCCCGATCACCTCTAAGGTTTGGTTTTGAGAGCTTTTTCTTAAGGCTTATGTTCTATATACTGAGCGAGAACATAAGAAGGTTGAGTTTCTGAGCCTATGCCAGGGAACCATAATAGTGATAGAGTATACACATCGGTTCCTACAATTGGAGGCCTACCGCACTTGGGTTGATAGATGATCAAATAGAGAGGGTTGGATTCTATCGACGAGAGCTGAGAGTCATTATTAGGCAAGCGACTTCCACATCCAAGGCATGGACCTTAGAGGAAATCCAAAAGGACGGATTAAATGAGCGCCCTAAGATTTCTATAGTTTATGGCAGTGCTCCTTAGCCACAACCACAATTACAGGCCGAATTGCAGATACAATCATCAAACAGAGGTCGGCCTAGAGGTTATCAGGGTTGTGGTTGTCAACAGAGGCAAACAAAGAGGAAGTTCTATGAGGGATAGTTGAGCAACACTCCTAACCAGACCTCCATGAAGGCAGTTGCACTTGCATCCACTCCTGTGCAGACATAGCCACTGGTAGAGCAACATAGTACATTTTCTGGGGCTTGAGGCAAAGGCTATGGTTGAGGCCATGGACAGAGCCAGAGTTATTAGGGAGGACAAAGACCACCCTTTACATGCTATCAGTCCGGACAGGTTGGACACAAGAGGGTTGGGTGTCTAACTCTTGCAGGGGGTCCCAGTTCTTCCACCTCAATTATTAGAGATAGAGCACAGGCCGTAACCCAGCTTGATCCTAATTCGAAGGGGACCTTAATGCAAAATATTGTATCACTTTGCGATTCATCTGTACATGTGTTGATTGATGCTAATTCTACCTTGTCCTTTATTTCTAGATGTGTCGTACATAGATTGAGACTTAGACCAGTTAGAGTTCCTACTTGGTTGATGTTGAGCACCACCACTAGAGAACGCATCTATTGGAACATGATATGTGAGATGTGCGTACTTAGCATGGGAAACTTTGTGACTACGGTAGACCTTCGAGTGTTGGAGTTTCATGAGTTTAATGCCATACTCAGTATGGATTGGCTAGCTACGTACCACGCACATGTGGATTGCTATGGCAAGAGGTTTGTGTTTCAGATTCCAAGCCAACCCACCATTATCTTTCAAGGGAGAGCTTCAGTTAGGCAGAGTACTCATGGAAAATTGGTGACGTAGCACAAGATTGATACTTTAGCTAGTTTGACAACATAGATGAGACACCTTCACAACCAAGCATTGATGAGATCCCTGTCGTCAGAGACTTTCCTAACGTGTTCCCTAAGGATTTACCCAGGTTGCCCCCTAAGTGGGAGATCGACTTTATCATCGAGGTCATTCCAGGGACATGACCTGTATCAATTCCTCCTTATTGCATGATGCCTAAGGAGTTGCATTAGTTGAAGTTCCAACTAAAGGAGTTGTTGAGTAAGGGTTTCATCTCTACTAGTGTGTCACCGTAGGGTGCTCTAGTATTATTTGTAAAGAAAAAGGATGAGAGCCTCTAATTATGCATCGACCACCGACAGTTGAACAAGGTGACGATCAAGAATAAGTATCCTCTTCCACGCATCAACGACTTATTTGATCAACTTAGGAGTGTGAAGTTGTTTTCAAAGATTAATTTGAGGTTTGGGTACCATCAGTTGAGAGTTAAAGAAGAAGATGTGCAGAAGATTGTGTTTCACACTAGATGTGGGCACTATAAGTTCTTAGTCGTGTTGTTCAACATGACAAATGCCAATGCCCTGACTATGTTTATGAATCTCATGTAGAGGGTGCTTCAGCCATACCTCGATGCCTTTGTAATTATTTTCATCGATGATATCTTGATTTATTTGAGGCCCCGTGAGAAGCATGTCGAGCACTTGAGGATCGCACTATAGACCTTAAAGGAATATAGGTTGTATGCTGAGTTCAGCAAGTGCGAGTTTTGGTTACCAATCTAACATCTCAAAAAGTTAATATGAAATTTGAATTTTTATTTAGAAAATTATACAGAATTGACGGATAGAAAGTGTGGTAAGTCCCAATTTACCGAAATAAGGAATAAAAATCAATTTAATGGATTCTTGAAAAAAAATATATGAATATAATGTATATTATTGAATATCATAGCCAAAAATACAATGATATGTGCAATTTTTTATGAAAACAGGATTAGAAAGTCAATTGGGATCGAGATTTGGCAAAAAATCCGAAAAGAAAGCAAGAAATTCAGCTGAAAAATTAAAAAATATACGTAAAACACTGGGAGCCGTAGATCTGGAATATGATCTCATGATCCAACGACCACGATCAGATTTGCACGCACACACGAGCGCACTGAATCATCAAGATCTAACGGTAAGAAATTCGCGTACGAAAGTCGAAGATGATCGTGCGGCCAGAATCGAGTTTGTTGATCGCAAACTGAGATCCGCGCACCGTGATCGAGGATCATCCGACGTTCCAGATCAAAGCCGCATAATTGATCGCGAAACCATGTTGCGCTCGAGGAAGATCTAACAGTTCGATCGAAAACGTTTTTGGATTAATCGCGAAATGTTGATGCGTTTGAGGAAAATTCAACGGCTAAGATCAAAGGTCCAATTTTTTTGTTGATCGATTCGAGATTAATCTGACAGTTGAGATTAAAGGATTCGAAATTAAAATACAAAAAACTATCAAAAAATCATGAAAAATCTGAAAATTTTTGAAAAATAGGTTTCTAAATCCGAAAATTATTTCTAAAATCTGAAAAAATTCCAAAAAATTCTCATTTTGCTCTAAAAATTAGAAAGTACAAAATTAAGGATAATTAGGGTGTTTTATTCAAAGAAAAACTCAAAACTTTCTAATTTTCTCCCTTTGAAAACCTATATAAACCCCCCTAGGCTCTCAATTTCATTCATTCCAAAAATAATAGTTGAATTTTCCTATTGTTTTCTTTAAGCCTTCTTTTTGGCACCTCTTCCCATCTTCCCTTCTTGTGTGTGTGATAAATCCTTCTCTCGAATTGGGAAATTAAGTTGGACGATCTTCATTGACACTAGTACGTAGGGGGAATTGTTGCTGAAATTTTGGAAGAAAGCATCACAAGGTGGAAGGGTGTTCTTATTTAAATTCATGGCATCCTCATCGTTGTGTGTTTTTCACTGAATTCAAAGATTTTCAATTTCAGTTTCAGAATTTTAAAAAGTTTATCTCTGTATTTCAGTTTTGATTCATGTTTGAGCAATCATATCATCCATGCCATGTTAGTATCATGCTTAGCTTTTAAATTAAAGTTTGAAGCATGTTTTATGAGTGATTCATGAATTGACTATGTATATTCTAAATTTTAGTTTGATTTCATATTCTGAAGTTTATTTTAGGAGATTATGATATGAGAATTAATCTAAGACGATGGAGATAATAACCACGTACCATCATAGTGGTCAAGGTGACACTATGGATGTTCTTTTCATATGAGTTAGGTCATATAGTTTTCAGACCTAAGTACTTGAGGGTCGTGTACCACTAGTGGGTCACCATGTGTAACGGGTTGATGCCGACACGTGCCACTAACGGGTTGATGCCAAGTGAGCCCTATTTACTTAGTTAAGAACATCAAGGGATTAAAGTCCCTTTTGGTCTGAAACTCGACATTAAACAAACTGTTGTTTGAAATGCTTAATGATTTCAAGTGTTTGAATTATGATTGTGTTATGAGTTTGAGTATGAAAGATGGTTGTTCGAAAAGGATCCACTAGACTCTGTGCTCACTCCTTCCTTGCTTATTTTTCAGGAACATGAAATCCATGGAGTAATTGAATATAGATAGTTCTTAGAAAGTTTTTACAGTATTATATTTTTTTTGAATTTTTAAGGGCATTTTGCCCAAAGTTTTTATGTTTTTCTACTGAAAAGTATTTCGAAGACTTCTGCTGTAACAATTAGTTTTTTTTGAAGTGTTTGGTACTTTCAATTTCTATTATGAATAAAATAGTTTAAATTTCTTTATTTCTTTTAATTTGTCTTGATTTTATTAAAAATTTTGTATTCTTGAATTTTATACAAAGGCACGAGATATTGAAAAAGAAAAGAACAAGTGTGTGTCACTTGTAATGTAGCACTGACGTGACCTGCCATTTTGTTAAGTTCAATGTCAAGAGAACGGTGGCCATGTACACTGCTTAAAGATACGGGAATTGGGGTGTTACAATCAGAGGTCTGATTTTTGGGTCACGTGGTTAGAGCTGAGGGTATTTTTGTTGACCACACTAAAGTTGAGTGATTATCAGTTTTCCGAGACCTACCATAGTGATTGAGATCTGTAGCTTTTTAGGTTTAGTAGCTTATTATCACTGTTTCGTCCAAAACTTCTTGAGGATTGCAACTTCGATGACCAAGAAGGACGTTCCATTTGTGTATATTGATGAGTTTGATGATGCCTTTCTGAGCTTAAGCAAAAATTAACATTGGTCCCAGTGCTAGTGTTGCCAGAGCCCAGTCGAGAGTTGACTATATACACTAATGCATTACAGATAGTCCTAGGCTGTGTATTGATGCAAGATAATAGGGTTGTTGCTTTTGCCTCTCGACAGTTCAAAGTTCATGGGAGGAACTACCCTATACATGACCTATAGCTGGCAATAATAGTATTTGCGCTTGAGATATGGCGACATTATCTTCATGGAGAGCATTTCACGCTCTATACAAATCATAAGAACCTCAGATATTTGTTCTCACAAAAGGATTTGAACATAAGATAGAGGTGATGGATAGAGCTATTGAAGGATTATGACTTTACTATTAAGTACCACCCAAGGAAGGCTAATGCATTGGTTGATACTTTAAGTCAAAAATGGGTCGAGACTGTATGCATGGCTAGACACATGTCTCATGAGTGAATGATGATTGATTTTGCCACAATTGTGAGTATTCATGAGTCATCTTTTGAGGCTAGAGTCAGTGCACAGATTATAGCCCAACAAGTCTAGGTTCAAGAGATCATGGAGGGATAACCTTGTAATGTGGACTATGATACATTTAGGGCTTGGGCAAATATCACTTCTCGTAGAGAATAGTCACTTGATTCACAGGGTGCACTGAGGTTTAGGGGACGGTTGTGGGTGCCAGATGATGCTAGCTTAAGATGCAGTGTGCTCGAGTAGCTACACTATTCGAGATATGTAGTTCATTTAGGTGCCAATATGATCTACCAAGATGCCAAACACACATATTGGTGGCCTGGGATGAAATGAGACATAGCAGTCTTCATTCAAAGATGTGATACGTGCCAGCAGGTTAAGGCTGAAAACAAGAGACTCAGTGGATCTATACAGCCCTTATCTATACTAGAGTAGAAGTGGGAACACATCACTATGGACTTCGTTATAGGACTACCTCGTACACAGCGAAGGCATGATACTGTTTGGGTAGTTGTAAATCATTTGACGAAGTCTACCCACTTTCGTCCTATGCATAGCAAGGATTCAGTGGAGCGATTGAGTTGACTTTATATTAGAGATATTATGAGGCTCCATGGGTTTCCCTTATCCATAGTATCAGACAAAGTCACTAGGTTCACATCCCGCTTTTGGCAAGCACTACAAGCTCAATTGGGGATGAAGGTGGACCTTAGCATAACATTTTATCCGCAGACTGATGGTCAATCTGAGTGAGTGATATAGATCCTAGAGGATATGTTGTGATCTTGTGTTTTGGACTTTGGTAGCAGCTGGGAGGATCATTTAACCTTGTGTGAGTTTGCTTATAATTACAGATACCAGTCGAGCATTAGGATGTTGTCATTTGAGATGTTGTATGGTCAACCATGTAGATCTCCTGCCTTTTGGGTCGAGATTGGTGATAGAGCACTCTTGGGCCCGCCTTCATACAGGAGTAGAATGAGAAGATACAGAGGATTTGACAGAATATGAAGGTCGTTCAGGACCGACAAAAGAGTTATGCTAATAACCGAAGAAGGCTCCTTGAGTTTGAAGTTGGCGACTATGTCCTCTTTCGCATTTCACCTTGCAAGGGGCAAAAACGCTTCGAGATTTTAGGGAAGCTCGCATCGAGATATATTGGGCATTTTGAGATCCTTGAGAGGATCGGCCTCGTTGCTTATCGGCTAGCATTACCGCCACAATTATCAAGTGTGCATAATGTGTTTCATGTTTCTATGTTGAGTAAATATCACCCTGATCCCTTGTATATTATGGATTGGAGGCATATTGAGCTGTGAAAGGACTGTACATTCGATGAGATGCCTATGGCCATCATCGATCGATCTATGAAGAAGTTGCACAACAAGGAGATACCAATGATACGAGTGTGCTGGCAGTTCCATGATGCTGAGCAGGATACATGGGAGAATGAAGACTTCATGATCCAACACTATCTTGAGTTGATGAGTGTTGCTCCTTGACTTGTATTATCTGCATCATTTGTAAATTTAGGGACGAAATTTCTTATAAGGACGGGAAGCTGTGATGACCCATATTTTTTATGCATAGAGTTAATGGGTTTGATGTCTACATTTTCATGTATTTTTTTGAAAATTTTAATGAAAATACATGCATTTTCTCAATTTTCTCTAATATTTAATTATTAATTGAAGAAAATTAGAATAATTGAGAAATATAATTTTTAAAAATGAATACATAAATTATAAAGAAAATGTAATTTTCGGAGAAAATATTATTTTTCAGAGTAATTATTGAATTTTTGAAGTAATTATTGAATTTTTAGGAGAAAAATGTAAATTTTTTAGTAGAAAATTTAATTTTTTGGAAAAAATGTATTAATGATTAAATTGAGGAATAGTAAAAAGGGGAGGAATGAAAATAAAATTAAAAAAATGGAATTCGGACGCACGGGCCGAGCTGCTCGTGCTCGTCAGCCAAAGCGCACAAGCCTTCTGCCTGTGCTTTCAGGCTTGGTCTGTAGGCTGGCCCGCGCGCTTGCCCTCCCACGCGCCCCAGCCCCTCTTTTTCCCTCTTTTCCTTTCTTTTTCCTTCCTTCGTCTACGATTTTTTCTAGCGAATTTCAGCAAAAACTGCAGTTGGGGACCCTATTTTGATCCATGGTTTCGACCATTCAACCAACCTTCTAACTAGACCAATTGGCAAAGACAACAAGGCACCTTGCATGGCAACTCATGAGACACATGGATTGCCACGTGGCACTCCTTTTTGCCATGCAAGAGTGCTCTAGCATGCAACAAAAATATAGTTTTCGAGTAGATTTTCCAGTTGAACAAGCTTCCTTCAACAACTTGCATCTCCTTCAACTTGATTCTTTTTTCCCTAATATTGTAGTCTTTTGAAAGCTCTTACTTCCCTCTACAATAATGTGCAAACCCTTCCTCAAATCACATGGCCATAAGAGAGAAAAACAACCACAAGGGTGGGGTACTCAACATAGGTAGGAGCTGGAAACTATAGAAACTTTGTCGATCCAATGTTCATGGAGGAGTTTCCTAGCCCATTTGAAGTCTATTTTTGAGGTAAGACCAGTCGTTTTGTTCCTTGTTATGAGTGTTTTAATCTCTAATTGATGGAAAACAAAAACTAAGGTCTTAAACATATTTCAAAAGGTAGTAAAGTTGACTAATTGTTAACTGTTAAAACAATTCCAGCAGAAAACAATTCTTGTAAGCATCTTTGAGGCAACTTTTGAAGTAGCTAGGAACATCCATTTGAGCTGAGACTTGGAACGTTTTGAACCTCACATTTGAGGCTAGAATGAGGTATAAACCCCAAACCTTAAGCCCTTGTATTCATAGTCTTATATGCATGCAAATATGCCTAGATATATGTGGAAATTTGGTACCTAGAAAATTTTTTAAAATTGTTGAAATGTGCTGAGTGTTATAGGGTGTATTTGAGAATGATCATTCCATGTTTGCTTACTATTTTGAATGAGACTTGAACTATTAATGTTCTAGAATCTAAGTCTTACAAAGCATGTGAGAAAAGACCTCAAATCAATGGAGTAATAGGGATAATTAAGCACTTGAAAATCATAGAAAACTTGAACATTGAAAAATTTATTACATAACAGAAAATGTAGTAGACCAATTGACTGACCAAGAATGTGTATTTTGACCTGAACTTTAGTGGAGTGGTCATTGGATATGTCAGAAACATGTATACCATATTTTGTCCCAATCTGAGTTGGGTAAGGGCATCAATTGATGAACAATGTGACTACTTGTCACATGAGAAATGAGAATTTACAATCCACTTGAAAACCATAGCAAATGATGTCCAAAAATCAAAATCTAAAATTTTGGTTAATGTTTAGGAGTTTTAGATGAATTTTGAAAAGTTTCACGCAAATCGGACACACGAATTGATCGTAAAAAAATTGACAAATTTGTTGCACAAAGAGAGCAAAAAGTTTGAATTTGGTTGTGTTGAAATTTGGGGATTTTGGCCTAATTGGCCCAATTTTGACCTAATTTGACCTAATATTGACTCAAATCAACCAAAGCTAACCAAAATTGATCATGTTGATCAATTTTGACTAAGTTTGACTAGTTGACTAGTTGACCGAATTGAATTCAAATCGATCGAGACCGATTAAGGGTAGTAGAACAAGGGATTAAGCCATGTTCTAAAGAGAACTGAAATTGAATTTGAACAATGCAGATTCGAGTGTACATTGCGAGACTGGGCCGATTGTCGGTGAGACATCGATGCGTGGGACCTGAGGTTAGTAGTTTGATTTAGGTGTTTACCATAACTTGTATTCCTTGCATAAAACATGTGTGAAATGACATGGTTTAAATAATTTCATGTGATTGAGATATATCGAATTTGTTTTGAAATGTCTAGATGTATAGGGTAATGAGACCATAAGCTTGAGGTCCGAGTGTAGGGTTAGGGCATATGATCAATGCGCTTAGGTTTTGACCCATTGGAGTGACGACACTCGAGAATCGAGCGCAAGGTTAGGGTATTCGAGGAATATGTCTAGCTTATGACTGGCTTGAGTTGTCGGTACGCTTAACTTACGACCCGTTCAAGCGATGACTATAGGGTTGGGTTCGTTAACTTATGACCCTGGCCTAGATACAGTTTTAACTAGTATGTATATGAAATGTTCTTCTATAATTGCTTTTATACTATGCCATTTTATCAAACACTATATCATTTTGCTATTCATGCATACATGCACTGTTTTGGAATGTTGGTTATGGGTAACATGTTGGTCTTACTACTTATTGAGCCATGTTGACTTTTAGGCTCACTATTCGACTAACATTTCATGTTCATTGGTGGCTGACAGAAGGAAAGACGTGGTGATTGCCTAGTCCCCTGATGACTTCATTTTCATTTTCTGGTCTTTTGTTGAGGTTGGTCATTTTTGTGTATGCATATATGATCCACTGTATATTTTTTAACAAGACAATATGTAATATAATGATCATTCTTTGTAATGTTTGCTTACTTTCACACGTGAATCTTTAAATTATTCTTATATCACTTGTTGTTGAAATTGAAAAGGCCTAACACTGGTTGGGCAAACTTGACATGGTGAGTGAGTTTCGTTGGGCTACTGTGCCAATTGGGCCGCCCTTTAACCTAGGAAAAGGCTCTTGATATTAGGGGTGCCACTGTGTTTTTAAGGATAGATATAAGATTTGGGTACCATTAACTGACAGTCAACGAAGAGGATATACAGAAGATGGCCTTTCAGACTCAGTATGGGCACTATGAGTTCCTAGACATGTCGTTTGGCCTGACAAATGTCGTTACAATGTTCATGGACCAGATGTAAAGAGTGTTTCATCCCTATCTTGACTCCTTTGTCATTATCTTTATTAATGACATCCTTATTTACTCAAAGACTAGGGAAGAACACACTGAACATTTGAGGATCACATTGCAGACACTTCAAGATCACTGCCTGTATGCTAAGTTTAGCAAGTGCGAATTCTGGTTGATAGAGGTCTGATTTTTAGGTCACGTGGTCGGAGCCGATAGTATTTCTGTTGATCTCGCTAAGGTCGAGAATATTATTAGTTGGCTACCTACCATAGTGATGGAGATTTGTAGTTTTCTAGGTTTAGTATGCTATTATCATAGATTTGTACATAATTTCTCGAGGATTGCTGCACCAATGACAAAACTTACCCAGAAGGACATGTCGTTCGTATGGATAGATAAGTGTGAGGAAGCCTTTCTTGAGCTGAAGCATCATTTGACATCTACACCAGTACATGTGTTACTTGAACCAAGCCGTGAGTTGGTGATTTATACAAATGCATGTGGGACAGGCCTTGGGTATGTGTTGACGCTGGGAGACCAGGTGATTTCTTATGCCTCACAACAGTTGAAGTTGCATGAGAGAAATTAACCTGACCATGATTTAGAGCTGGCGGTAGTGGTGTTTGCACTCAAGATTTGACGACACTATCTGTATCGTGAGCGTTTTACATTTTATTCTGACCATAAGAGCCTTGATTATTTATTTTCTCAAAGAGATTTAAACATAAGGCAGAAGAGATGGATGGAAGTACTTAAGGATTACGACTTTACTATTGAGTACCATCCTGAGAAACCAATGTAGTGGCTGATGCGTTGAGCAGAGTATGGGTCAAGACTACTTGTGTGGCTAGACATATGTCTTAGGAGTGGAGGATGATTGATTATGTAACAATTATGAGTATCCATGAGACTTCGACTGATGCTAGAATCAATGCATAGATGAGAGCCTAGCGGGTGCTGCTTGCTAAGATCATAGAGGTGTAGCCTCATGATGTTGATTATGTGATGTACTGAGAGTGGGCAAACGACACTTCTCATGTGGAGTAGTTGATTGATAGTGATGGTGCATTGAGGTTCATGGGATGATTGTGGATACTAGACGACCCTCGCTTGAGATAGGGAATACTAGCAGAGCTACATTGCTCGCGTTATACCATTCATCCAAGCACCAATAAGATGTATCGTGATGCTCGACGTATTTATTGGTCGCCGGGGATGAAGAAAGATATTGGAGCCTTTGTGCAGAGAGGTGACACGTGCCAATAGATTAAAGTTGAGCACTAGAAACCTGGTGGTTTATTATAGCCCTTGGCTATTCTTGAGTGGAAGTGGGAGCACATTACTATGAATTTTGTGATGTGATTATGCTGGACTCAGCAGAGACACAATACTATTTGAGTTATTGTGGATAGATTGACTAAGTCTATTCATTTCCTCCCGATTGATACCAAAAATTCAGTTGAGATGTTCGGTTTACGTCCTATTTTTGGCAAAGCTTGCAGAGTCAATTGGGGATTAAAGTAAACCTGAACACAGCCTTCCATCAACAGATTGATGGTTAGTTTGAGAGAATGATCCAGATTTTGGAGGATATGATCCATGCATGTGTCCTTGATTTTGGTAGTAATTGGGAGGATCATTTGGCATTGTGTGAGTTTGCATATCATAACAACTACCAGACGAGTATCAACATGGCACTATTTAAGGCATTATATGGTCGACCTTGCCAATTGCTAGCTTGTTGGGCCAAAGTTGGTGATATAGTAGTTTTGGGCCCTACTTTTGTACAAGAGCAGAATGGAAAAATCCAACAGATCTGTCAGAACATGAAGGCAGCTCAGGATCGACAGAAGAGTTATGCGAATAACTGAAGGAAGATCCTTGAGTTTGATGTTGGTGATCATGTACTACTTCGAATTTCTCCTCAGAAGGGGCAAACTCATTTAAGTATTTCAAGGAAACTTGCTCTGAGATATATTGGACCTTTCGAGATCCTCGAAAGGATAGGTCCTGTTGCTTACCGATTGGCATAACCACTTCAGCTAGCAGGAGTACACAATGTATTCCATGTGTCGATATTGAGGAAGTACTACCGCGACTTCTCACACATGTTAGACTGGAGATACGTTGATTTGTGAGAGGATTGTACCTATGATGAGGCTCCGGTAGCTATCATTGATTGAGTTGTAAAGAAACTGCGCAACAAGGAGATACCGATGATACGTGTAGGTTTGCAGTTTCATGGTGCGGAGTAGGACACCCGGGAGTGAGAAAACTACATGGCGAGTCATTTCCCGAAGATTATGAGAGTTGCTGCTTGATTTTTGTTATCTTAGTAAATTTTGAGGACAAAATTTATTCTAAGGAGGAGAGACTGTAACTTCTTGTATTTTTGATATTGAGTCAATGTGTTCAACATGTATTTTCATGTATCAGTTAATGAATTATAAATAAAAAATACATGATTTTATGAAAATTATATAAATTATGATTTTATGGGGATTGCATAAATTAATGCGCATGATTCTTTTGCGGCAATTGTATTAAATGAGAAATAATAAATAATAACTGAAGAATGAAAAAGAAAATTAAAATTTACGTATGACGTGGTGTAGTGGGGAAAAATATAATAATAACAATAATTAATATATTGAAATGAATTAATGCAATTAAGTAATTCTTGCACATACATACATACATACATATATATATATATATATGTATGTATGTA
>JAJIYU010002785.1:0-28934 GCA_030144865.1 Tinospora cordifolia | reverse complement strand
TCATGTGCCAACCCACCATTTGCACCCAAAATTAATTTATTCAACATATTTTATTTATTTTTCTCAAACTTATTTATCTTTAATTATTTGACAAAATTTTGGGGTATTACAAAGCCTCTCCCAGATAAGATGTCTTTAGCAATAGACTGCACATGTTGAGTTTGTTGATTTTGAAACTATCCACTACTATTCTTCTCTTCTACCATATACAGTCTATGAGTCATCGCCACAATTTGGGCATGAAAAGCACTAATTTCATCCACTTCATGAATTCCTACTCTCTTGGTTGTTCCTCTCTTTGTACCATGACCATATGCATTAGCTGTCGTGTCTTCAATGAGTTGGGTAGCATCCGTGGTAAACTTTCCCATCAATGAACCTGGAACCTCCAGCTACAGAATCTACCGAAGCTCTAGTTGGTGGTGTAAGTCCGCTGTAAAACATCTATATTTGGAGCTAAGGAAGGTATCCATGTTGCAAACATTGCCTCAATGGGTCTTTGAACCTTTCCCACACATCATATAGTGATTCAAACTCTAATTGCTTAAAGGAACTGATTTCACCCCGCAATTGATGCACTTTAGTGGGTGTAAAAAATTTTTGCAAAAATTTCTATTTCATTTCCTCCCATTTTGTGATGCTTTCGGGAGGCACGGTTTGCAACCAACTTCTGGCTTTATCCCTTAAGGAAAAAGGGAAAAGCCTCAGCCTAAGCTGGTCTTCAGTTACCCCATTCATCTTGATAGTGTCACAAATCTCCATGAACGAATTACAATGAGTCATAGGGTCTTCAATTGCTGAGCCTCCAAACTGTTGTTGCTGCACCATTGTAATTAAGGAGGGCTTCAGGTCAAAGTTATTTGCATTTATCGGTGTCTTTGCTATGCCCGAGTAATTATTGTTCAAGATCGATTTGAAGAAATCTCTTAATGGTATTTCTGTATGTTGTACTTCTCTATTATTTCCCACACCAAAACATCCATTATCAGCCATAATTGGTACTCACCCTTGAGCTTCACATCGAATCTGATTTATTGTTTTCAACAAATTTGAATCGTAAGGGTTACAAGGACATTTACTCATGCAAGCCTGAAACACCGCAAACAAACACAAGATCAAGTGTATTCAATGAATTTTAACAAATCTGAAAAATAATCGATTAAAAGGTGAAAATAGAAATAAAATTGCCCTGACTAAGATCAAACCAAGTTCAACTGGTTTTAAGATATTTTACATCATTTATTATCCAGCAACGACACCAAAAACTTGTTGCTTACCTTGCAAGTGTATAGGTTCGCACTAGTAGTAACAGGTGAGACTGGATATCGTCCTCAGGGAAATAGATTTATTAAAGTATATTAAATCCCAATTTAATGTCCGTTTTCATTTTATCAAGACTCTGATTAGGATTGCTTTGTCAATTTCTGAACAAGAACCTAAACTATCAAAAGCAGTAAAATTCTGGTTTTGAAAACTATATGAAAAGGTTGTCTAGGATAGTAAATACCGTTGTATGACCTGTGATTCTTATTTTAGATCATAAAATATCTACACTATGAGTTATAACACTTGTAACGGAAACCCTCTCCTGAGGTGCCTCAATTTCTATTAGTGTTGTCTTATAATGCCTCTCCCGAGGTGCTTGATCAATAACCTAATATTATATGATCGAAAATCCTGTGCAACCCCCCTGAACAGTCAACAACCCGCCGGTCAATCAACCAAACTAGGTCTATATTGTGACAACCTACCATTAAACCTCTCTTTCGAGTTAGTCTAGTGATTTGAACTCATCGTGCCTATGGCCAGTAAACATCAAACACTAAGCATACACAATATAGAATAATGTTTTAAAATCAGTTACTTCAATAAGAAATTACAATTCAGACTTTGAGATTTACATCTCAGACAATTAAAACTAACTAGCTTAACATTGAAGTAAATGAAAACATCAAAAAGTAATAATCAAAGTTAAACATACTCAAAACTTGATCTAAATCTTTAATCCCTTCTTGAAATTCTTGCTTTTGTCTCCTTGAGCCGTCACAATCGAGTTTTTCCAAATTAGAAATGTTTGGGCTCTAATCTTCTTTTCTATTTATAGGCCCACACTAAAAAAACCCTAAAAATATAAGAAATCCAATAATTAATCGTATGACCGCGGTCAGTGACCACTGTCAGCATTGTCCTTCAATAAAAACTTAGATTTCTTCCATTTTGTGCACCGTGTTCAATCTGTTTTTGCTCAAATCATGTTATGGTTATCGCGGTCACTAGATGATCGATCACAGTAACCAGTAAGTTAATTCTTTATTCTGTCTTCCTTCGACTACCTTGATCGTCAGTTATATGATCACGGTCAGTTGATGTTTTCCTCTTTATTTCCACTCCTCTTCACCTCTATATGATGCAATTCTCTCTTGGCTTCACCTTGAACCTGCACCACACTAGAAATCCTTCCCCATACATCATTTTTTCATGGAAAACCTTTAAATCATGAAAACAAGGCTTAAAATGCAATAAAAATGCAATTCCCCAATCTAGATGCTCATGCTACTAATTATGCATAACATTGTCTAATTTTTCTTTTATTTCCTATAAAGTGCAATAAATCACCTACACGAATGTTAGTCTATTGTGCAACTAACAGGATGGACAGGCCGATCCAACTCTGGCTGTCGAAGGTACATTCCTACCGTTTAATGTTGTTGTAAAGATCTTATTTGATTCGGGTGCCACTAAGTAATTTGTGTCAGAAGACCTAGTTAGGAGATTACAACGTGTGATGTCCACACCACCAGAACCATTGTATGCATCTACTCCAATAGGAACTACATTGACTACCCATAAACTACATGCAGTTGAGATCTAGAGATAAATTGATAACTGCCCACCTTAGAGTGTTCCTTTCCATGGTTATGATGTAATACTGGGCATTAACTGGTTAACCAGTACCAGGCTTAGATTGATTGCCCGAGACAGAGAGTTACATTAACTCTACCATCTGGGTGATCTAGTGAAGGTCAAGGGGGTTCGCAAAGATTTCCCAAAGCCCTATGACCGCTATGTTACATATCATAAGGCAGAGTGAGGACTTCACACAAGTCTTGGATGATGATATTAGGAAGCCGAAAGATATTTGGGAGATACCTATAGTACGAGAATATCTAGATGTGTTTCCAGATGATTTACCCAGATTACCACCACACAAATAGGTAGAATTCAAGATTGAACTGCATCCAGGCGTAAACCCTATAACCATTCCTCCCTACATAAGGGCGCCAATGGAGTTGATCGAACTCAAGGTACGGTTGGATAAACTCTGTGAGAAGGGATTCATTAGACCTAGTGAATCATCATGGGGAGCTTTTGTACTATTTGTAAAGAAGAAAGACGACTCAATGAGGTTCTGTGTTGACTACAAGAAGATCAACCAAGTGACCATAAAGAATAAGTGTCTTTTACCTAGGATAGATGACCTGTTCGATCAATTGAGAAGAGCGACCCATTTTTTTTTTCCAAAATTGATCTAAGTTCAGGTTACTCCTAGTTGAGGATCATGGAGGCAATCCACAAAATAGCTTTTAGAACTCGATGTGGGCATTTCTAGTTCACAATGATGTTGTTTGGTTGTACCAACGCATCGGCTGCATTCATGGACCTGATAAATAGAGTATTCTGAGAGTACTTGGATCAATTCGTAGTGGTATTCGTGAATGATATCCTAATCTACTCCAGATTAGAAGCTAAACACGTAGAGCACTTGAAGATTGTATTGGCACACTGAGGAGAAATGAATTGAATACTAAGTTCTACAGGTGTGAGTTTTGGATGAAAATGGTCAAGTTTCTTGGCCACATAATTTCAGCCGAAGGAATATTAGTTGATCCAAATAAAGTAGAGTTAGTAGCTATTTGGAAGTAGCCAAAAACGGTGACAGAATTGGAAGTTTCTTGGGTTTGGTAGGATACTACCAAAGATTTATCCAAGACTTCTCCAAGTTAGCTTGGCCTATGACTAAGTTGACCAGGAAAGGAGAGAAGTTCAATTGGGATGAGAAGTGCGAAGAATCTTTCCAAGAGTTGAAGAAGAGGTTAACTTCAATTCCTATGTTAGTTACCCCTACTCATGGTGTTGGATAGGTTCTGTATATTGATGCCTCACAGAATGGGTTGGGTGTTGTGTTGATCTAAGATGGAAAAGTCACTGCTTACACCTCTCGACAACTGAAAATCCATGAGCAAAACTATCCTACGCAGGTACTAGCTACTATCGTGTTTGCCTTAAAGATTTGGAAGCACTACCTTTATGGAGAGAGATTTGACTTTTTTTCAAATCATAAAAGCCTAAAGTACATCTATACTCAAACAAAACTAAATCTGAGATGGTGAAGATGGATGGAGTTCCTAAAAGACTATGACTTCTAGCTACATTGCCATCCAAGGAAGGCGCAAGTTGTAGCCGATGCCTTCAGCAGAAAGTTCAATAAGAGGAATGAGGAGAAAGGGCAAATGTATCAGCTCATTAGAGATTACAAATTGAATGTAACTTCAAATGGCAAGCAACCATACCTATGTGCAATGGTCTGCGAACCAAATCTCTTATAGCAGATTAGAGATGACCAAAAACATGACAAATGGATTGTGAATCTAACAGAAGGTGTCAAGCAAGGCAAACACACCAATTTGAAAATGGATGTCGAATGTACATTAAGACTTAGAGATAGAATCTGTGTACTAGAGAATGGGTAGAGTAGAAGGATTATACTAGATGAGGTTCATCAGACTAAATACACGATGCATCTAGGAGGTGATAAGATATACAAGAACCTTAAAAAAATCTATTGGTGGACAGGTATGAAAAGGGACATAGCCCAGTATATCTCTAAATGTCTAACTTGCCATCAGGTGAAGGCTGAACATAGAAAACCCTTAGGGATGTTGCAACTACTTTTGATCCCAGAATGGAAGTGAGATAATATTGCAATGGATTTCATAAATGACCTACCCAGGAACCAAAAGGGTCAAAGCGCAGTATAAGTGATTGTAGATTGTCTCACAAAGGTAGCACATTTTCTACCCATCTGATTTACAGATACAGATGAAAAACTGGGAGAATTATATGTCAAGGAAATAGTGAGGCTACATGGTACACCCAAGACCATTGTGTTAGACAGAGATTCCATATTGACAACTCTCTATGAGCACTACTTTTCATCCTTAGACAGATGGACAATCTGAGAGGGTCATATAGATACTAGAGGATATGTTGAGAGTGTGTATCCTTGACTTCAAGGGCAATTGGAGCAAATACTTACACTTAGCAGTTCGCTTACAATAACTGTTGCCAGGTGAATATTCAGATGGATCTGTATGAAGCTCTGCAGACCTATAGATCTCCATAATGTTGGATAGACTTCTAGGATCATGTACTCACAGGGCCAAACTTAGTACAAGAGATGAATGAACATATGAAATAGATCCAGAAGAAGCTGACCATATGTAACAACCTGAGCCAACTACGTATCGATATTGCCCCCACCTTAGCCATCATTGACTGGGTGTAGGGTTTTGTTCTTGGCAAGACTCGAACCTGAGTCTCCCAAAAGCGCTCAGCACCAATAAGGTTTGCAATTGCTCATTTAGCCCAAGCATCGATCTAATGTTAGACCGATGTGGATATTACAATCCACCCACCTTGAAGTAGTCCTGTCTTCAGGACTCACACCGCCGTCACACCTACAGCAGCTCTGATACCATTTGTCACAACCCGAGCCCACTACGTATTGATATTATCCCCACCTTAGCTATCACTGACTGGTTGTAGGGTTTTGTTTTTGGCAATACTCGAACCTGAGTCTCCCAAAAGCATTTGACACTAGTAAGGCTCGCAATTGCTTATTTAGCCCAGACATCACACTAGTGTTAGATCAATGTGTGATATTATAATCCACCCCCCTTGGAGCAGTCTTATCTTCAGGACTTACACCTCCATCACACCTAGAGTGGCTCTGATATAATTTATAACAACCCGGGCCCACTATGTACCGATATTGTCTCCACCTTAGTTACCACTGACTGGGTATATGGTTCTGTTCTTGGCAAGACTCAAACCTAAGTATCTCAAAAGTGTTCGGCACTAGTAAGGCTTGTAATTGCTCAATTAGCCCAAGCATCGCTCTAGTGTCAGACCAATGTGAGATATTACACCATGGCGCAGAGCAGACAAAAGAGTTATGCGGATAAGATGAGAAGGCCTCTAGAGTTCCAAGAGGGTGATAGAGTATTCCTAAGGTTCAGCCCTCAAAAGGGGATTAAACATTTTGGGATAAAAAGGAAACTATCACTAAGGTTCATCAGTCCATTCAAGATACTTAGACGAGTTGGTGAATGTGCCTATGAGTTTTACCTACCAAATAGAATGTCCTCGATCCATAATGTATTTCATGTATCGATGTCACGAAAGTATGAGCCGGATTCCTCTCACATCATACATTGGTAGGAATTTAACATCTGGGACGATGCTACTTACGAAGAACCAATGATCATGATATTAGATCCTAAGGTGCAAAGTCTTAAAACTAAGGACATCCCTCTAGTCAAGGTTCTATGGAAACCCCATAATCTAGAGGAGGCAACCTAGGAGTTATAGAGCGAAATGTGAAAGAAGCACCCGGACCTCTTCAACAGGAGCGACTGACTGGATGGCATCTTATAGGTATATGATCACTTTTAAATTTCAAAGACAAAATTCTTTTAAAGGGGGTAGATTATAATACCCCAAAGAATTAAAGAGAATAGGGATACTAATAACAAAAGAGAATTGTGCAATGACCATGGTATCGAATTGAGGACCGCAGCGCTGGTTCACGGTTTGTGAAAGTGGGACTTTTGTGTGGGGACTGTGGTACTGGGTCAGAGTACTGCGGTATTATGCTTGGATTTCACAATTTTTGGGACCCCGATGTGGTACCGTGGTACCGAGATGGGAGACTGCAGTCCTGCAATTAAAAAATAGCAAATTTTGATAAAGTCATGGCACCGCGAAGCTGAGAGGCGGTCCTGTAATTAGAAATAGTCCCAATATCGCGATCCTGGGACTCAATACCATGGTATTATGATTGAAGATCAGAAGTGGAACTTTTGGACACTGAGTATATATATATATACATTATAAGCGCAGAAGACCCTAAACGCATCATTCTGCGCTACAACAAACCCTAGCCATCTATTGTCAATTTCCCTTCTTCCCCACGCATGTTCTGAATCAGATTCACCAAGTTCTAATCCTCTTTTAACTATCCTACGAACGTTGATAGGAGGAAAGCTGTGAGAATAGTGAAGGCTTTGAATAGTTATGCCATTACGAGTGATTACAGAGGTAAGGTACTAGTTTTATACGTAAAACAATGTTATAGATCACTATCTTCACAATATTTTAGGTTTTATGCATATCTTCCACTTTTGGCAGACCCTAAACACATTTATAAAATTCTGGCATGATGAAAGTAAAACAAACAGAAGAGGAACGACAAACTGCAAGATATAATATTTGTTATGAGTATTTTATTCATATTACTTCTAGTTGACATGACATTCCCCTATTTAATCATGCATGATATTAATTGTTATGTTTTCGTATTTTGATGTTTTATTGGGATGGTTATGAGAAAGAAAGAATATAAGTAGCGTCCCAAGTCCTGAATATTGAATGCGCGAGTAACTGCACGTTTAACTTGATTCCGTCTCTAGGTGAGAGACAAAGATGCCTAGTCAGCGACGTTGGTGACAGGATTTAGGGGTCGAGGTGTTACACGGAACAGTAGTGCTAAAATAAGATGGCTAGTTGATAATGATCGAGGCATTAATAATCCAGCTTTAAGTCCCTACAAGAATACTATGGAACAGTCACATCACCCATCACCGAAATATAAGTAACCACCTGACATCATCAAGCAAGAATTGCGAAAAGCCAAGATGTTCACAAAGATCAACAAATTGGTCTTCGATTAACTCGTATCCACGTCAAGATAG
The DNA here is from genome assembly GCA_030144865.1 of Tinospora cordifolia. Classification (NCBI taxonomy): domain Eukaryota; kingdom Viridiplantae; phylum Streptophyta; class Magnoliopsida; order Ranunculales; family Menispermaceae; genus Tinospora; species Tinospora cordifolia. The sequence continues at coordinate 20,901 of JAJIYU010002785.1, read as the reverse complement.
CGACATTAAACATAGGGCTTAGTAGGAGGTAATCCACTTGTTTTTATTTTTCTTTTATTTCCTTTTATTTTTGTCATGGTTTAATTTAATTTCCTAGGTATGCATGCATTTTATTTAAAAAAAGGGGGAGGGGGCTCTACTATCCTACTATTACTCTTACCCATTAAAATTATTTTTATTGCCTATCTTACTAGTGAATTACCTACTAATCATACTTGTCATGTTTTTGTTCTATGCATGTTTTGAGAGTGCGAGTATGTGTACCCATACCTGTGCTTCAGCATATTTTCCTCCATGTCCATGTGTGCGTCATAGTGAAGTTGTACTCTTGAACACAATGCAAAGTTTAAGTTTTGGGGTGTGCATTGAAGAAAATCTTCTTAAACTTCAGGTTATTTTCCTTTATAATATATATTGTGTGTCATACTTCTTCTAAACTGCATATTTATAGGCATTTCACATAATTGTTTATTACTGAAATTTTATCAATACATTTAGATATCGTGATCATTTATTTAGCATTAGGACATGAACATATAGAGCAAATATGTGTCATTTAGGCTACATTCATACCATATTTTTTAAAATTTCAGTAAGGAACCTATGAGATTGAAAATTCCTCTAGTGTGATGAGATAAAGAACTAGGGTATTTTCAAACAGTCTATGTACTTAGTTTGTTCAAAAGTTTACTTTGTCAGAACTTTTTAGTCTTACATGAATTAAGAATTTGAAAACTGAGGAAAGTGAGGAGTAGAAACCATAACACAAGTAAAATGAATTTTCCACAGACTTTGAAAATAATCAAATCTGTTTTGAACACTGCTTATGAATGACTCTAGGAAGGAAATGATGTAGGCCATCATTGTTTGAGTTTTAACCTAAAGGCCAGTCCCAACACTTAAAATCCTTTGTAGCCAATTTTGAACCTTAAAGTATGTTTTCTCGTAATGAACCTAAACAATATATAAACACCTTACTTTTTATGTATATTTCAATTGAACCTATTTGTGTACACTTATGCTTACGACCATGCCATTTGGATGATGGAAAGAAGGACGGGATGCAATCATTGATTTACATAGGTGTTCTAATGTTTGTTATGTTTCCAAAAAAAAAAGAGAAAAAGAAAAAGAATATATATATATATATATATATATAGTATTTCAATATTATTGATATTTGTTGAGCTTCCTACTTCTATAAGGTGTATATGTGGGAATCAATTGAAATTTATGTGAAATCATAAGTTTTGGGAAGCTATGAAAACAAGGCTGAGGGTCTGAACAAAGAAAAACAAAGGAGTATACAAAGTGGATCAAGCATAAAAAGAGGAACTCAAACAAAAAAAGGTTGTTATTATTGCCATGAGTATACATATTTGAATCAAAATGAAAATCTTATCACACTTGTACCTAAAGCTAGACGACATTATAACATAAAAGAAAGATCATTGATCCTAACTAGAGTTTGACTTAAGTAGAGGATAGATAGAAGAGAGGATTGAGAGGGTTTGTGTACTTAGGTATTAGGAGAAGATTTCTATGAGTGGGATTGTGACTACAAATCACCTACACGGTAGGGGTGAAGTTGAGGAAGAATGGATGGTGAACTAAAAACATAGACAACTAGAATGGAACTAGGGACTTGTCAATGAACCAAAGCTTTAGGAATGGAAGATGGAGGTCACAATGATGAGTGAAAGCGAACTTAACTAGTTATGGTATGTCGTTCAAGTTTTAGAAGTGAGTCTTTGTTCAAGGACAAACAATAGTCTAAGTTTGGGTGTATTTGTTAGTCATAATGCATACTAACTATATTATATGTATTTTACATATGTTTTGTATGGGTTTAGATTAGAAATAGGGCATATTTCTTTATATAGGTACATGAGCATTTATATGTTCATAGCATGTTATTCACTTATTTAGAGAATTTGAGTATGTTTTTATGCATTTATACTTGTGATTTAATGCCAAGAAAAGGATCTTAATGGTTCATGCAGGTTCATGTTGAGTGGAAATAAGTGCACTAAAAAAAGAAGAGAGAAAAAACCCAAAATGGCGAAAAATCAACTAATTATTGTGGTAGAGAAACGGTAGTATGAGCATGAACACAAAAAAAAATTAGGCAGATTACTACCATGGACCAATACCAAGGTATCCAGAATATGGAGAATTGCATAAATCCATTACCGCGGTAACCAAAGAAAAAAATATTATGTGCAGGATGGCTACCACGGTAACATGGCTTTTACAAATTTTCGTATTCTTTTGTGTTTTTGATCATTGAGACTACCATGGTTCATTACCATGGTAGTGCAATTAAAGATGTAATTTTAGGTTATTTTAATTTGTGTTTTAGTAGCTTTTAAGGGACTTATATAAATAGGAAGGTGTATTAAGATACTTTTAACCGATTTCTTCTAAGTGTCTCCAATACAATCCTCAAGTGTTCTACATGTTCAGCTTTCGACTTGGAGCAAATTAGGATGTCATCCACAAATACTACTACAAATTGATTAAGATATTATCTGAACACTTTGTTCATCAAACCCATGAATGTTGTCCATACATTGGTTAAACCAAATGGCATCAATATGAACTCAAAGTGCCAATACCGAGTCCTAAAGTTCATCTTATGCATGTTTGACTCTCGAATTCTCAACTGATGATATCCTAACCTGAGATCAATCTTGGAGAAAAGAGTAGTTTTCCTCAATTGATCCAATAAGTCATCTATCCTCAGCAAAGGATACTTATTCTTTACTGTTGCCTGATTCAATTTCTAATAGTCGACACACAATCTCATGGATCCATCTTTCTTCTTCATAAACAATACCAGAACTCCCCATGGTGATTCACTTGGTTTGAGGAATCTTTTTTCTTAGAGTTCATCCATTTGAGTTTTTAACTCATTCAGCTCTACTGGTGCCATTCTATAGAGAGGAACGACTATGGGATCAAGTCTAGGATGAACTTCAATTTTGAATTCCACTTTTCTAGCCGATAGTAGTCCAGTTAAATCATCTAAGAATACATCCACAAAATCTAGAACCACCGCCAAGTTCTAGATTTCTTTCTATTTTTTAGTGTCATCTTCTAATAATTTCTTGAAATCTTTCTCCTGCCTAACGCAGTTGAAATTACTATCATCGAGCTTCTAGGTAATCTTTGCATATCACCATTGATTCTAAAATTGTCTCCTAAAGGCAATGTTCTTGTTATCTTCCTCTTTGGACAATCTATCTGTGCCTGATACTAGATTAACCAGTTCATCTTTAATATTGCATCATACCCATAAAATGGGAGTATACAAAGATCGATTGAAATCAGCTTATCTCCAAATCTAAGGTCACAACTACACATTCTTTTTGAGGTAATGGTAGTCCTTATTGATGTGGATACATTCAATGTCCTAGGTAAGGTATTCGTTACTAGTTGTAACCTATCCACTAATTGTTCAGCAATAAAGGATTTGGTAGCACCAGAATCAAACAAAAGTTTCATAGGAACATTAAACAATAGAAACGCACCTTCCACTGCAAGGACTTGATCATCCTAAGCATCTGCAATAGCAAAAACTCTACCCTGGCTTTGTCCACGGCCCTGGTTCTAATTTTGATTCTATCCCTGGTTATTTTCTGTTACAATTGTTGTTGTTGCCCAACTTGAGGATGACCATTTTGTCCTTATCCCTGATTATACTACTGTTGAGGAGCATGAGCTTTGGTAGGATAGAACTTAACCACATGTCCTTGCTAGTTGCAGTGAAAACACAACCTTGGTTGTCTAGCCTAGTCCCTTTGCTCCTCTTTGGCATGGTTAGGTTGTGATTAGGGATACATACTTGCTACTAAATTTGGGTGGCCTTATTATAATTATTCTGCTTCTTATTCCCATTCCCTGCCCTTTGATCATTTTGTGGCTTTTTGTTGTGATTCTTCAGGGACTGTTCAAAGTTAATGTCCCTCTGGATCAATTGGGTTCTAACTACTGTCTCCTTAAATGTAGTTCACCTCAGAGGAACAATCAGCTTCCTAGTTTCCACTCGAAGCCCTTTCACAAACTTATCAGCATTGGCTTGCTCCTTTGACCAACTCTAGTGCAAATCTTGACAGCTCCATAGATTTTCTTTCATATTCATTTACCGTTATTGTCTTCTATGTCAGTCATATGAACTCTTACTAAAGTTGTCTAGTAGTAGCCATGGAGGAGAAATTATCATATAATAATTTTTTGAACTACGGCCATTTTATTATTTGAAATATTTGTCTCTAGATCATTCATGATAATCTCCCGCCAGTGATAAGCAAGTCCAATGAAGTAATGCATTACCAAAGCCACTCGTCTAAGGCCAATTGCCCTACATTAAGATGCTTGTTCATCTCAAAAAACTATATGTCAGCTGCCATGCGATCTGCCTTACCATTGAAGGTACTTAGACGTAACTTCTAAAACTAAACCAATAGGTTTCTTTGTTCCTTGTCTTTGATGACAATTCTACCTAATACTATTGGACCATTCGACAACAGGGCTTGATGAACCTAGAGCTAGGGTTGTGGCTATACTAGAGGTGGATTCTATACATGAGGTAAAGTCCTCATAACTTACTCGACCACCTATTGAGTGATACCTGCCAACTCTAGAAATAAGATTGCTCTAATGGGAGCTTTTGCTGCCACAAGTGCCCTCTAATCCCTTTGACCAGACTCATTAGTATTCTCAGCCCTTATCACGTTTCCTTAGGTTCTTCCCAATATCTACAAGTTAAAAACCATGGATGACTATAACCTTATTTCAAGTCAATCTAGGTGCACCCAAACCCATCGGGATACAAAATGTTTTTCTAGACTTACAATAATAGTTGTCTTTCTTATGTCATCTGTTATATCAATTTACTCATGTTTCGTTCATGCTATCATGACGTTAGATTCATGTTTCTAGGTTCTTGATTTGTTTAGTGACCTATCAGTTTATTTTTCTAAGTTCTGTTTGGGGATTTTCAAGGTCCTCTAATGTTGTTGGGTATAGGGCTTGAGTTTCATAATCACAAAACAAGTGACATATATATATATATATATATATGACATTTAAATTAAGCACGCTTTCAAACAATCATTCAATCATAGAACTTCACACTAGTATAGAGAAATTTTCAAGCTTCACCCATGCTTCTAAGTTTGAGCATACTATACCACTCTTGCCCAGCAACACAGGCTTCCACCTAGAGATCTCGCTACACCCAAACAATTTTGTAAATATCCCAATGACTAAGGCCTCCCAAGCTCCACTATACTTAATCGTCCCCCACCAGCTAAGCATAGGGAAACAAGTTCTTCCAAATTCATTAATCATTCACCAAACATAGCCTGTAAATCTCTGAGTCTAGGATTCCTCCATACCCCCAAATTCCTACGCATTCCTACCACATAGAAACCAGAGATATAGGATATTCCTAATCTCGTGTCCTGGCCAAACAAGTATTTCGTTTACACACATTTTCAATCTCTAACCTATGTCCTAGAAGTTTTCATTCATCCACTGTGCCACCCTTAGCAGCACCCAAGTTTTTGCCTATGGTCTTTTTCCTAGGTCTAGGGCCTTAATACTTGGCTGAAAGGTTCTTCCATCGAACCAACAACCCACATCAATTTCCAACCCCACCTTTGGTATCACCTTTGTACTCAAGTAAAAAATTTGCCTTGTATTGAAACATCTCCTCCTTCATTATTATAGTTTTCTCATAGAAAATTTTTAGTTTATAGGAAATTTATTTCAAGTGTGTTCTTCAATTCTAACCACTTGTATGAGCTGGTAGGACAACCTCTAGAACGGGCAGCAAGACAAAGTCTACTTAGAATAACTGACCTTCTTGGATGAGATAATTCATTTTCCTTTTAATGTTTAGCTTTACTCGGGATAAAGCTTACTCACTATCAGCTCAACTTATAATCTTTGTATTCAAACAACACATTTAAAACATATAAGCAATACACACACACACATATACATATATATGTTTAAAACACACTTCTTGTTCAAGAATAATTTTAATCCAAACATAGGAGGCAAGGCATCAACTCACTAGTAAACATCTTATCCAATAACCTACCGACTGAACCTCTAATACGACCTCTAGTATTAGAGTAAACATCCAGCCCAACATCTACCACCTAGACTTTGATACCACCTTTGTAACACCCCATCTCCCTCCTGTGGCTCAACAAACAGCTCCAATTTTGGAGGGTGCAGTTATCACATTGCCCTCAAACCAATAATCTAGCATGTTATCATCAAGTGCAAAATATAATATCGATATCGTGGCCACCTGAGAAACAGAACATCACTTTATCTCTTTTTCTTTCTTTTTCTATCTCTGTCCCGGCTCTATGAGACATCTTGATCACAAAAACTCATAAAAATTATTTGAAACCTTTTGATAAAATAAATCAATATCATTATTTGAAAATCAATCTCAATATTCAATAGGTACAAGGATCTTTGAATTTATTCAATGAAATAACTTTAATCGAAATAAAACTAGGGCCAACATGCTTGACTAAGACAAAACTATGGAACCAGAAAATAAAACTCTAAAAGTAATTTTCATTATCCACACATCCTCAGTTCCTTAGTTTTTTGATAGAAAAGAAGGGGTGAGCTCAAAGAGTCCAGTGGATCTTCTCAAATATCTTACATCATTATTTCAATCAAATAAAACAGATATGTCAAACACTTTCACAAATTATGATTCAAACAATAATTTGTTTATTAGTTAATGATAAAACCGAAAGGAATCTACCTTAGTGTTTCACAATTTAGGGAGTGAGGTCATTACAAACGCTCAAAACCCTTCATCCGTGAAGTGGAGTCAATTCAAACGCCCAGTTCATCAATGTCCAGTTTCAAATCAACAAATTCAATAACTGACAAGCCAAGTCCAAGTTGGAACAATCACGATGAAATCCATCACTGCGCCGGTATGTGGTTATCATCTTTATTAATCTTTCTTTAATGACAAAACATATTAATAATGGATTAAATCAAATGTATAAACATGTGAGCATCATAAACATGGCAACCATCATTGATAGCAATATTAAGCATGTTAACATGTCATTCAATGATCATGATATGACATACTCATGCATCAACATTCATCAATCATATATCTCTAGGCATTCCTAAACATACATATTCTATTTAAGGCATAAACAAGCACACATGCATACTTTATTTAAATCAAGATAATAATTTAAAACTTAGAAATCAACTCCACCTTATGCACAATTCCTCCTAATCCTCGTGTTGTTGTTTCAACCCTTCTTGAATGGTTAACCTTAAAGATTAGGATTCAATGCATTATTCTTAGATGAGTCTTAATTTGATATTGGTTTAGTGTACCACGATAGAAGAAAGGATTACCGCATTAATCAGAACACACAAGTGAAAAATGGAAAGTGCAGAAACACAACCGCAATAGCCTACCACAATAGTGAGATTCATAGATGTTCGAGTACCGCGATAGCCAGTGGGTTTTATAGAAAATGGATACATTACCTCAATAGGCTACCACGGTAACCAATGGACAATATCAAAAATACATTACACTATTGCGATAATCAGAGGAAAAGTCCAGAAATAGAGGAAAACAAAGGCATCACCGTGGTAACCATGATCAGTATTGCGGTAGTCAGTATGAAAAGTGGATTTCTATTCATGTTGCTCCCATCCCTTGTTCTCCTATGACCTTGGTATCTTAATATTTCAAACTCTAGACCATAAATCATGCATTGGGACTTAGATAGGGTCATTATACCTTCCTTGATCTATGAATCCTTTGGTTGCTCCAAAAGAACGCCCAGAAGTAGGTTCTTGCCACTACTATGCAGTATTATGAGTTTTCTTCCTTCCTACTACTATGGTTGTTGTGTGGGATAACTAGGGAACAAAAGAGTGCCAAGAAAATGGCTAGGAGAGCAAGAAGAGAAGAGAACTCGTGTTTGCTTGAGTGATGAGAATGGGGTGCCCATGCTAGGTTTATATAGAGTTCAATTGGGTTGGGTTTAGGAAGTTTGGTGTTGTTTCCCTAGTAGAAATCTTTCTTAAACTCTTTCCCTTTCTATTTTATTTGTTTCCTAAGCACAAGTATTAGTAAGTGATGGTTTTAGCAACAACCCATGCGTTTAGAAACTTTACATAGTCATTTTGGAAACTTTACATAATCTTTTTTGCGCAAGTTTTTATGTGTCATTGCGATAGTGGAATGCATTACCGCGATAACCAGAACATAGTATTTTCATTAGTTTTTCCAGGCAAAAATTCACTATTACGATAGTGAATTTCATTACCACAGTAATCAATGAGATGGTGTAACAACTCAAGTCCATCGTGACGATATTTTCCCCAGCTGAGCTACCACTGACTAGATGCAGGGTTTTGTCCTTAGCGAGACTCGAGCCTGAACCCCCCAAAATGCGTCGGCATAATGAGACATCCTGGAATGCACATTTAGCCTTGGCATCACTCTAGAGTTGAACCGATATGGGATATTACAATCCACCCCCCTTTGGATCAGTCTTGGCCTCAGGACTTGTGCCTCCATCACACATAGAGCAACTCTGATACCATTTGTAACACCCCAGGTCCACCGTGATGATATTGTCTCCACCTTGGCCACCACTGACTGGGTGCAGGGTTTTATCCTTAGCAAGACTCAAACCTAAGCCCCCCAAAATGCGAAGCACAATGAAACACCGCCAAATGCACATTTAGCCCAGGCATCACTCTGGAGTTTGACCGATGTGGGATATTACAGATGGCCTTGTGTGAATTTTTGTGTTTTGTTCCGGTTTTCCTACCACTTCATACATCGAATTGTGCATCTTTTGCACTGTTATTTCCATGGTTTCCTTGAAGTTCATTTTGTTTAAATTATTTTATTTTATTTTATTCAATTATCCAACAAAGTTCTAGGGTATTACAGCTAACTAGTAAACCCCACTACTAATAGAACTAATTCAAGAAGCACACAAAGCCCCATCCATTAAGCTCTTGCATACTCAACTAAGTTATGGAAGAATTTCGTATGTTAAAACCCAAGGAGTTTTAGAAGGAGTTAGTTTGCAAGGTGTAAAAGATTGACTAATGAACATGGAGAAAAATGCTAAGACTCTTTCGTTGGAAGAAGAGATGCAAGTGAGATTCTCAAGACATATGTTAGAAGGAAATTCAACCAAATGGTGGAGATACATCACTATTGTTAAAGATTGTATCACCACATGCTCTCAATTCCATGAGCTATTCGTGGAAACCTACATGCCTACATCCAAAAGAGAGTTAAAGAAGTTGGAGTTTATTAGCCTCTAACATGATAATATGTTTGTTAAGGAATTTGTTTTGAAATTGATTCAATTGAAGGCATATATGCTCCTAACCTAGTAATAAATAAGAAGGAAGAGATTAATTTCTTTTTTGGTGGATTGCACCTAGGGACACATCATGTATTCTCGATAATGAGTATTAGAAGTTTCAAATCAATAAACCATATGGCTCTACAATATGAATTAGCAAAATAGAGGGATCGACCTACTATTCAAGTTATCTCATACTAGACTACCCCCGCTAGCAATTAATCCAAGCAAAATTGGCAACATCATTACTAGGGCCACTGAGAGCTTCAATAAGATTCCTTTAGGAGCATATGGAATTAGCTAGCTACAATAGGTTCGTTTGTTGCTGCACCATCACAAGGATCTATTAAGCCACCCTAACCACCTAATAACCAAAGTGGGAGTCGATGACTAGGAAAAAAGGAAAGATTTAATAGGGGAGAAATTTTTAGGCTCTCAAACAAGTTCTACAATATAGAGACAACCGCTCATTCTGTTAAGGCAGTTGTCAAATTTCCACATTTTAATGGAACTGTTCAGCCTACACGTAGAAAACAAGCCAACACAGCTGTCGAACTTGACCCATAAGCCACTAGAACTTTGGTAAAAGGTACAATTTACATTCAAGATTCACCTATCTATGAACTGTTTAATATTAGGTTTATCATCTCTTTTATTTTGGACCTACCACAAACAAATTAGGGCTTAGGGCTTAAAACTGTTAAAGCGTGTAGATTTTTTATGTTAAACACTACAACTAAAGAAAGAATGTATCCAAATTTGCTCTATAAATAGGTAATGGTAAAACTTGGGGAGTTGGAAACGATTATTAACTTAAGGGTATTAAAATTTCTAAAGTTTGATGCTATTATATGAATGGCTTGGTTACCCACCTCCCATCCCCATGTGGACTAGTTATGCCAAAAAATAGTATTTCAATTACTTTAACACCTTGTCTATGAATTCCAAGGTAAGACCCTTGGTGGGCCGAACACCCAAGATGCAATAGTGAGTTAAGGAGAAAGGGGTACATTAGTAAGGATTGTAACCACGAGTAATGATCTCCCTAGGCCTAAACTAGAAAAAATCCAATAGTTTGATATTTCCCCAAAGTATTACCAAAAAATCTACTCGAATAACTTGTAAAATGGGAGACCGATTTCATTATTGAGTTGATACCTAAATCTTAGCTTACTTCTATTGCACCTTACCAAATGACAGCTCGAAAATGATAGGAATTGAAGATACAACTCAAGGATTTGTTGAATAAAGGTTTTGTCACTCCTAGTGTGTCACTATGGGAAGTCATATACTATTTATCAAGAAGAAAAACGAGAGTTAGATCACAAGAGTAACTAATATTTATCCCATGCATGACTTAGAGTTAGGTGTTGTGGTATTTGCCCTAAAAATTTGTATACACTACTTGTACGATGAAAAGTTTACTCTCTATTTAGATCACAAGAGTCTCGAATACTTATTCTCTTATAAGAATCTAAACATAAGACAAAGAAGATGGTTAGAATTGCTCAAGGACTATGACTTCACTATCTGAGTATCATCCGAGAAAAGCTAAAATTGTAGGTAATGCTTTGAGGCAAAAAAGAACTGAGACAACTTCTTAGCTCGAAAAATTTCGCAGAAGTAGTAAATTAGAGTATGCCACTATGATGACTATTCTATATATCTCCACCAACAACCTAATTTGTGAATAACTAAGAGACTAACTGATATTGATATAGGAGATTGTAGAGGCACAATTTGTGGACTTAACTATTGCATGTACAAGGCTTAGGCTAAAGATTCTTCTTGTGAGGAGTAGACTTTTGATAATAATGGTACTCTACATTTTTTTGGCAAACTCTAGGTACCGAATAAATCCCATTTGAGGCTGAATATTCCTATAGGAATACACCAATCCAAGTATACTATTCTGTAATACCCCAAAATTTAAATTATTTAGTTAGTCGTAAATTAACTTGGGTCAACCCTGGAGTTAACAACTATCAACCAAAACCAAACTAGATCGAAATGAGTCAAATTGACCATAGTGACACGTGGACCAAGAAACTTAAAAGAATTAGTTCCAACCCTTAATGGTCAAATTAAAAAACGAGCTTCAAGTCAAAATGCTTAAAACATCGAGAATAATCTAAGAAAAATGAAATGATAAATTGGAGAAATATGTCAAATCAACCATATTGATTTGTGGACAAAGAAAACTTTAAAAATTATTTTGAGGCTAAAACAATTGAATTAGGTGATAAGCTTCATGAAAAAATGCTCAAAATGCCAAGAAGATTCAATGAAAAATATAACAAAAAATTAAAAAAAAAAAAAGAAAGAAAAGAAGTGGGTGAGGGTCACTACCATGGTAGTGCAAACAATCACTGCAGTTGTGCCTCATAGATCCAAAAGAAATCACTTTTGTCTTGGGATTCTCGCCAATCCAAGGCCTATCCTTTAGCCATGCGTACACTAGTAGATAGAGGACACATGCATGATCAAAACACATCAAAGCCATGGTTTGGGTCATTTCCCATGACTTGTGGGAGTGGATCAACAGAGCATGATACCCCTCACCTCATTTGCCACCGAAGACACCACCATTTGTTCATGGCCTTAGTCAATAACCACCATATACCACTCTCCCCTTCTCCAAGCAAGCCTTATGCCCACATTATACACCCATATTCTAGTACTCCCATAACTCTACACCTACGAATTAGTAACCCCACAAACAAGAGATAAGAAGGAAAGAGAGACATGTTGTCATTTTATGAAGAAAAGAAAAAGAAAAAGAAGTGAAAAAAGGGAGAAAAGAGAAGCGGGAACAAAGAGAATGTGATGGCTATGATTGAGGGCCATTAAAGAGCTTTTAGAGAGACTAACAAGCCATTGTAAGCATTCTTCTTTCAATTTTATTTCACTATGTGCATGAAATCACGCACAAAACACATTCTATTTACAATTGTCGAAAGTGTGTTTCTAGCCTACTTTGGATGAGATTCACATTAAACCAAGACCAAGTGAAGCACAACACTTAACACCAATGGAAAGTGTCCATTATCATGAGTATAATGGCCCAAATCCATGAAGTGTAGATTGAGAACCAACCTTTCAAAGATAGGTGGTTGGTTAGTCAAAAACTATGATTTTGAACCTACAACTGCTCATATGTGGACCCACTTTGGACTAGGTTTCGATTATATCAAACCATGATCCTTATACCATTGGAAAATATCAAGAATGATCTTTCCAACACACCACGTGAAACCCTAAATGATACTTTATGGACCAAGAACCAAGTTATTGAAGTTGGCAACTCGAAAAAAAAAATTTTGGGCATGACTATCAACATAACAGTCAACTTCAAGGCCAAATCTGAAACAATGCAGATCAAATCAAGCCGAATAGCTATGACCACTAGATTCCTCATTGAGTACAACATATATTGCCTCAAAAATCATACAAATCAAAAACCCAAAACCCATGAAATGGTCGATCAAAGTTAGAATGCATAGTGGCAAATGTGCATATTACCATGATCATGTATCGCGACAACCAAGAACAAAAAATTGCATTTCATCAAGAATGCAAAGTACCACGGTAGTGCGTAGCATTGTCATGATTGTCAAGGAAAAATACAGTATTTTCAACAGACCTTCTTGCATAAGCTTGACCACCTTCAAGAGCTTTGACCATGGACTTGATGGGTTGGTTTTGATCCCCAAAAATAGGATAGAATTGTGAATGCAATCATTCATAAAGGTGAATTGGCACATAAAGGCTAAAGAACATGCAATGGACAAGAAAATTGGATCTTATGAAAATAGCGTATAAGGTGGGGATGATGATGATTCTACTTTCTCTCTAATTTAGTTGCATATATTGATATTGTGATTAATAACCAAAGATGATGTCTAAAGAAATATCCCAATTGAGTCTTGCATTCTTTTATGTTGAATTATGGTTGAATTGTAATATTTATGTGCTTGATTTACTATTTTGAAAGTATAAATGGTTTCATGATATAAATCTATATAGTGTATGTGTCCATGATAGACCTTAGAACATACTTGCCTATTTAAGTATGCATGTTCTAATATGAATGTCATCATTAATGCAAATTGATGCACGAAAATACATACAAGGACACATGATAGATAATTCAGGACAATGCACTTATACCTAGAAGTGCGCATAAAGTGATGTATATTATGATAAATGATTGAATAATTACAACAAAATGAATGTGTTCGTGATGTATGATAGAGTTATTATTTATGCATATTACGAAATGAGGCAGGCCACACCTAAGAAACATAAATTAAAATAAGAATCTACATCTTGGGGCAATTGACCTTAAGTTAGCATCGGTATTCCATGCGATAATGTCTCTCGCTAAACACATATACATTTTGTTTTTAAATATTATAGAGAAAAGAAAATGATTTAAAATGAGTTTCGAATGGGAAACGTTTTGACGATAATGAGATACTAGAATCATGTCACATATACGCAACTGGGTATCCTAAAAAAATGAGAGCCTTTAGGTAGTGATGGCACAACCTTCCTGACTGAAACATGAGTGTAACTCTTCATGGGGCTATCGAGTCAGCAGAGATACAAAAACTACCTAAGGTCGGCCACCTACCAATGACTGATGATAAAAAAAAGTCATTGTTTGAATGCCTAATGTAATGAAAGTGTGTATGCATGATTGTTGTATGTCTTGACTAAATTAGTTAGATAATAAAGATGGATGACACCCAACTAAGCCCGTAGAGCTCACTCCCTCCTTATTTTTCAAATGCAAGCATATAATGAAGTAAAAAGTTCATGATCAAGTCTAGTTTTGGTCAACTTGAATTGTATTAACCTCTAAATCTTGGCATAGAGATTTGTGGTACGCCCTAATAGAAAGGCCAAAGGATTGGATGGGGCCCACCTATAAGGGAATCCCTCGGACCTTAACAATAACATGTGGTTATAAAATGATATTTTGAGAAATCAATGTCATTCTATGCATTTATTTCCTTTCTAAAAGATTTGAAATGTTATGAACTTAGTCAAATCTAACCGATTTTTCAAAAATAAACTGAAAAGATAAAATGGTTAAAGAACTAGTTAAGATAAAAGAAATAAGATAATATTATAATAGTCTAAAAAATAGTATAAAACAAATAATAAAATAAATAAATAAATTTATTAAACTTATTTTGATACACAAAATATAAAGTAAGGTGAGAAACCATAGAGAAAATAATATAAAATATGTATAATTAGGGGTATAAGGAAGTATAACATGTCATCTAATGTAATGACATGCAAATTCGGTTCCTAAATTAATCAAACAAGTCGCTACTCGAGTCTCCAAGCACCATAGGATTAGATGACAAGGAAATTGGATAGAATTTGGATCAAGATCAAAAACTTCTAAGATAGCAACAAGGAGTCCTAAGTATACTCAAAATCTACTCCTATCCTTATCAATACAAATCCTATTTCTACCCAAACTTGGCGCCTCCCATTCTCTCCCTTCTCAAAAGTCAACTTCTCTTCTCTTCTTCCTTCCCCATGTCATCCCACAAGTTAACACAAGAAGAAGCATCACCAAAGTTTGAGATTTTGTGTGCCAAAATCCACCACATATCAAGCCAGTGTATAAGGTAATATCCTATTCTAAACCTTTAATCTATGTTTTCCCTTCACTCTTCGCCGTCTTTTTGAGACTCAAATTCCCCATCAACAATTATTGAGATCCTTTCCTATTTCACCTTTAAAATAGATACTTATATCACCCCAGAAAGGATCCAAGAAGCCTCCTGTAGAACATAACTCATCAACAAGGCGTTCCGAGCAAGTTGTTGAGGTATAACATTTATATCTCATTCTAATGCCTAGCTCTTATTCTTTGACATTAAATTTAAAGTATTAGGATGTTAAGAGCATATGAAAACAAGAAAGAGAAAACATATACGAATGGTTACTTTCATTCTAGTTATCGCACTAATCTTTTCGATATCGTGGTATTGTAGCTTTTCTTCTTTGTCTTCTTTTAATTTCGTTATGGTTACCACAGTAATGTGATTCACTACCATAATATTGCATCTTTTTTCTCCTTATTTCTTATTTATGTGTTTTGATTATCGCGATACTTCTTTCCTCTACTGCGGTACACAAAAGCAAATATGTGTTTTGACTCTTCTGATATGCTATCCATTCCACATTGTTTACTATACAGGGGAGAGAGTCATTAAGTTATGGTCTAGAAAGGCTAAAGAGTGCTTCAATTACTAAGAATAATGGTCTCAATCTTTAAGGTTGAGAACTTAAAGGAACCAATTGACGAGGTGGAGATGATAACTGTATTCTTTAGTTTTATGTTAGTTTTAAATATAGAATGTGGTTTTCTGTTTGTTTGATTAAATACTTGGGAACATGCTAGTGTGTGATTATTTAATGTTTGGATGCCTTGATTTTCATGTACTTGGGGTGTATGGTAAATAACATGATCTGTGTGACTTTATGCATGATGATTACTTGTTTTCACAATGTTTCATATAATCATATTCTTGAATTGCAAGTTGTTGAGCATGCTAGAATTTAGATGTTGTGTGGCACTTTAAAATTTTTATAATCAAGAACTAAACCACATACCGATGTAAGGAATCCATAGTTGATCATTGTGGGCGTTCTCAAGATATGGATTTGGCATTATTCTACAAATGGAATGGTGGGTGTGCCCCTCGTCCTAGAACATTGGATGATGGGTGTGTCCCTAGACTCCATGTGATTTAGTGTAGGCCACTACTTATTGATGGATGTGGTTATGTGATGAGAACACTGGGGATAAACCCATTTGGTCAGAATGATAATTGAAAAAGAATTGAATTGTTTGAAATGCCTAATGTTTGATAAGAGTATAAATGTTTTGTGTTTTGGCTTGAATAATGCTTGAGATGTATTCTGTTTGATCCACTAAGCTCTTTGAACTCACCCCTCTTCTTATTTTTCAAGTAACTAGTAAAGGTGTTCGTGCTGACGAGCATGGCCAAGTCACTCGGATGAGGTCGCTTGAGATCCATTCTTTAGTAATAGTAAGCTTCACTAATGAAGTCACCTGAGATGTGTCTTTTATTTATGGCTTGTAGTTCATACATGCAGGACTAGAGAGTCAGTAGCCATTTTATGTTTCAGTTTGTTGTTTGGAACTCAACCATGGGACCAAAGTCTAGTAGCCATTATTGATTTCAATTGATTTCTTTTAAGTTAGTATGTCATTCCAAATATTTCAATTATTAATTTATCGATTAGTTTATTTATACAGTCTTGTGGTTTTGTGGGATGTGACCTGGTGTTTCTAGGATATTATTTATGGTAATGTAACAATAATACCCTGATTCTTCATGGTGGTACACGGATGAAAATGAAATTGAATATTGTTAATTGCATAGCAAACTAACATTAGAATAGGTAAATTAATGCATTTTGTAAGAAATAAGGGAGAATTAATTGAGGAATTGCATAAGTATTAGCATTAGCATATAGTTTAGAAATTTGCACTATTTGATTCCTTTTTAAGCATTGTTTTTAAAGTTTTGATATTCTTTTATGAGGAAATGATGTCTGGGAAAGGGATTGAGTGTATTGTAGGATACAGGTTGAAACACAAAGAAAGAATACATCATGTGAAGGAAAATAGAAGAAGATATCATGAAAAAGTACCAGAAGACCGCGGTCCAACAACTAAAGATTGCGGTAATTAAATAAGGACTGCACCAGGAGAAAGCATACTGGTAACCGCGATCCATAAACTGGTAACCGCGGTCACCAGAATGGGATGAGCACAGAGACAATGCAGACCGCGGTAGGCAGCAGGTGGAGGATTTCGAGTTTCTGTCATATAAATTACTGACCGCGGTCCGTGACCATGGTCACTCGAGTGATTATCGGGATTTTCATATTTTTTAGGGTTTTTTAGTGCAGGATTTTATATAGAAAAGGTTGATTAGAGTTAGATATAGCTAATTCGGAAAAGAAACCACTGGTGACGGCTGTGGAGCATAAAAACCTGTATTTCCATTGAGGATTGAAGATTATTCAAAATATTTGAGTATGTTTTACTTCATTCAATTTAATTTCATGTTTTCCATTAAATTCATGTCAAGCTAATTAGTCTTCTTGTCTGGGATGTGATGTTCAATGCATAGTTTGTGATATCTAGTTGTGGTTATTGAGTTATAAACTCTATTCCATATTGTGTGGACTTAATACCTTATGTTTACTGGCCATAGACATAACGAACCCAGCACTTTAGTCTATCTCAGAAGAGAGGCCTAAAGGGTGGATGTCACAGCTTGGACTTAGAATTGTTGATTTATCGGGAGATTATTGACTAATCTAAGGGGTTGCACGGGGACTGTTGAACATAACACTTAGGTTGTTACATGAGCACCTTGGAAAAGGGCTTAATGAGACAAATCTAGTGAATGTTGAAGTACCTCGGGAGAGGGTTTCAACTACTGATGCAAAAACTCATAGTTTAAATAATTCATGATTAAAACGAAGGATCATAAATTATGCAGTGGCATTCACCATCCTAGACACGTTTTTGAATAGATTTCTTAATAGTAAATATTTTTTTTGTTTAGAGAAGTTTCTAGTATACAATTTAATTCAACTATATTCAGTAGAGTCTTGATAAAACATTAATCATTAGTAAATTGGGATTTGAAACCACTAATCAACCATTTTTCCCTGATGACGATACCCGGTCTTACCGGTTTATAATTGAGCGAAACTATACGCTTGCAGGACTGCCAACAAATATGTATATATCTCAATGTATGGAATTATTATGATATTGTTTATGGTTTAGGAAACGGCGTGTTACGAATGTAACAACCTTCCCCTTTCATGTTCTCGACAATTTTATAAAGGTCATTTGAATGAAATATTGTCACATGTTTTATGCTATGAAAATAAGTTTTCAATGTTTGAAGTTTTAAATTGATTTAAAAAAACTAAATTGACCAAGATTTTCGAGGACCGGAAAGGGGGTGTTACACATTCATTCAGAAACGAATAAACCATTTTCACATTCATTCACAAAAGAATAAACCATTTTCCAAAATGTACTTATTGATAACAAAAGATGAAGTAGGAAATAGCCTTATATGTTTAGTATTGCAATACCTATCAAGAAGTCCACGCTAAGCATCAATGACCAAGACGACTGTTAAAACCATTCTGTATTTTCAAGTGGAAGTAGAAACATATAGTAATGGACTTCATCATGAAACAACCTAAACCCACAAAGACATAATATGATTTGGGTTATTGTGGATAGGCTAACTAAGTATGCACATTTCCTTCTACTATACAGTAAGGACATAGTAGATCAACTAAATCGATTACACATCCAAGAGATTATTAGACTGCATGGAGTCCCAATGTCCATCTTATGTAATTGAGATCCTCGATTCACTTCTCAATTTTTGCAAAATGTGTGGAAGTATTTAGGGAGGAAAGTGAACCTTAGGACAACATTTCACTTGTAGTCAGGTGGACAATTGGATGATTGATTCAAGTTCTTGAGGACATGCTTCAAGCATGTGTTTTGGACTTTTGGTGGAAACTAGGAAGGTCATCTTCCTTTGTGTGATTTTGCTTACAACAAAAGTTTCCAATCTAATATTTGTATGACACCATTAGAAGCCTTATACAGATGATCTTGCTAATCTCTAACATTTTGGAAATCTCTAACATGTTGGACTAAAGTTGGACATAGAGTTATGAAAAGGCTAAACTTTATTTAGGAACAAACAAAAAAGATCACTCACATCTGTCAGTGGCTGAAGATAGCTCAAGATAGGCAGAGAAGCTAGTCGATAATCAGAGAAAAGTCTTGTAAGGAATAAAAAGAAAGAACGATCCATTTTGAACAAACAGTACATGTCTTTCACATTTAACTGTAACAATAAGTAACCTCTTTTTTTTTAATGGCGGTTTCGAAGAAATGTACTTCTCTATTAAAAAAGCATATTCGTAAAAACATTTGAAAAATGAAAGCGTTTTGGGCAGTGCTAAACACTTTTTCTTTAGCAAAATCTCTTTCTACTGGGAATTCAAAGTTTTAGGTAGGTGAACATCTTCTATTGAAGATATCACATTGGAAAGAACACACTAGATTCGACATTTCAAGGAAACTTGCTCTTACATTTGTTAAACCTTTTGAGATTCTAGAGAAGATTGGACTCGTTGACTATCGACTATCGCTCCCACCTCAGCTAATTGGTGTACATGATGTCTTTCATGTCTCAATATTGAGGAATACTACCCACACTTGAGACGACCCACATATTTAACATCGGAACGATGGATCCAACATTCATGTACTCCATGTATTTTTCTAGAATTATAATGAGAAAATACAATATTTTTCCCAAATTTTCTCAATTTCGGATTAATTATTAATGGAAATAGAAAATAATTTGAGAAAATGAAATTTTAAGGAGAAAACACATGAAAGTATTAGGAAAATGTGTTTTCTTGAGGAAAATAATTTATAGGATGAATTTATGAATTTTTGGAACAATTATCAAATTTTTAGAATGATAAATGAAATTTTTGGATGAAAAATATGATTTTTGGAGGAAATAATTAATTTAAAGATGAAATGATTTATAACATTGGTATTTTGACGAAAAATGACGAATTAAACAATTTATAATTGTAGAGGATGAAAAATGTGAAATTTTGATATATAATACATATATATGTGTACATGTATAATTAGAAAAAAAAACAAAAAAATGTACAAGGAAGGGGGGACCTGGGCTGACCCAAGCGCTGGGCCTGGGCCGGCCCAAGCCCCACTGGGCCGAGCGCCCGGCCCGCACGGGCGGGCGCCTGTGCGGGGCTGGCCGGCCCACGCGCAAAAAGGGGTCTAGCCCCCCTTATTTTCACAATTTTGAGCGCTTTTTTGGGTTTTTTTTGGCGTATTTTCCAGCCACCAAACCATGGGAACCCATGGTATTTGCACCCATGGTTTTGGCCATCACTTCATGGCCTCCCTTGTGGCCAATTCAGGCTGCCAACTGGGCATTCAGCATGTGAAGCTAGATGTCACCTTGATGCCACATGTCACCCATTCTTGCCATGCAAGCCTCTCCCATGCAACAAAACCCTCTCTTGAGCTCAAACCCAGAAATTTTCCAGATTTCTGTACCTAACTTCCTTGGCTTGGATCTCCTTCAATCTTCAACCAACTCAAACAAATTATAGCTTGATTCGAAGCTAGTACTACCACCTACAAAATCCTACAAGTGTTTTTCCTAGTCCTTGAGCCGTTTGAAGCAGAAAACACCAAGAAGAGGGTTGTCCACACTGTTCAACCCAAAAATTTCAGAAAGTGTGTGCTGGAGCCATCTTTGGAACCCTGGAACTTAGCCATTTTCAGTCCCTTCTTGAAGGTAAAATGGTTCATTCCTCTCATCTTAGT
>JAJIYU010002784.1:0-28929 GCA_030144865.1 Tinospora cordifolia | reverse complement strand
GATCAGACCCACAAAGAGATGAAAAGTCCTGCGTACACAGCAGAGAGCTGAAGGGAGCGCTAGTAGATGCGCTGGCCCCACATGACGCATGCATGAGGACTTGGGTTCCGGACCGGGGGTTCGGGGGTGTCACAATGAGCTAGGAGGAGTTTAAAGAAATATTTTATGAAAAATTTTCCTTGAGGCTACTAAGAGACAAATGCAGTCAGATTTCATTAGACTAACTCAGAGTGATATGTCTATGGCCCAATATGAGACCAAATTCACAGAACTAGCCAAATTTGCTCTTGAGTTGATTGGAGACGAAAAGATGAAAGCCTATAGATTTGTTGAGGGCCTAAAGTTGAAATCACCAAAGAAGTGGTACCGATGGACCTCAAAACGTACAAAGATGTAGTAGAGAAGGCACTACTAGTGGAGAGAGAACTTAACCTCGAGCAGAAGCTGAAGAATAAAAACAAGAGGCCAGGAAATGATAGAGACTACCATAGGGGTCAGAAGAGGCAAAATGGTTGTCGACATCAACAACAACGCAGAAGAATCAGAGACCGCAAGTACAACAGGACTGTGCTGGAGTGGACAGACAATTGGCTAAAAGGTAGGGAACATATTTTCATTACGGTAAGAAGGGACACATGGTTAGGGAATGTTGGAACGAAGCACCACAGATGCAGAACCACGTGCAAAGTAATGTTTAAGGTAGGAATCAAGGGGGTCGTGTCCAACAACAACCCCAATAGTAGCAACCATAGCCACAACAACAACAGGGCGGGTAGAATCAAAATAGGGGACAGAACCAGGCTCGGGTGTATGCTATGGCAGATGAATAGGTGGACACAACACTAGCTATTGAAAGTATATTTTTACTATTTAATATTTCTATGAACATATTGTTTGATTTGGGTGCTACCAAGTTATTTGTTTCCTAAAACTAAGTTAAAAGACCATAATTAGTGACTTCCACACCACCAGAACCATTATATGTATCTACTCCCATAGGGACTACAGTAGCTTCTCGAAAGATTTGCACATGTGAGGTGAGATTCGGGGACAAATTAATACTTGCAGACGTTAGAGTACTGTCTTTTCATGGCTATGATGTGATATTGGGCATAAACTGGTCGACATAGTACTATGCTTAGATCGATTGCCTGAGACGCTTAGTGAGTTGATAAAGATTTATGGTGAAATTGGGAGACTACCCAGAAACCCAACGGCAGCAATGTTATATAGCATGAACCAAGGGGAGGATTTTCGAAAGCTGATGGATGAAGATGTGTCAGGGACTCATTTAGGGATACAAGACATTATGGTAGTGAGAGACTACGTGGATGTATTCCCAGATGACTTGCCAAGACTGTCACCATGTAACACCCGACTTTTTAATTCTAGCCCAA
Organism: Tinospora cordifolia; assembly: GCA_030144865.1. Taxonomy (NCBI): domain Eukaryota; kingdom Viridiplantae; phylum Streptophyta; class Magnoliopsida; order Ranunculales; family Menispermaceae; genus Tinospora; species Tinospora cordifolia. The sequence goes on along the minus strand of JAJIYU010002784.1, from coordinate 27,532 downwards.
GGCATTCAAGATTCGATTCAATTCAAAGTGACGCCCTAATTTGAGTTTCTAATTCTAATCAAACAACCATTGATTGACTTTCTAATTCTAGCCTAAGGTACCTAAAGCCTAGGCTCTGATACCACCTTTGTAACATCCCAACCCCCAAGAGACAGGTTTTAGCATACACACAAGGCAGGTTGGGTCCTATGTTACATTTACAAGTATACAACTTGCATTTCAATTCCTTTATTCTTACACTTATTGAAATACTCATAAATACACTTCCATTAAGTTTAATTTCTAACAAGATAATACAAGTGAATAAAGAAAAACTTCAAACTCTTTATTTATTCAAAATAAAGTAAAGAAATACATTATTGAATTCATATAATAAAAAAAAGAGTACATAACTCTAAAATTTAAAACAAAAATTCAGTAAAAGTCTTTATTCAAAATTTGGGCAATATGCCCTTACATAAAAACTTCCTAAAAATAGACTTTCTAATTCCTTAGCATGCTTGATCATGCATTTCAAATTCCTAAAAAATAAAAGGAAAGGGTGAGCACATAGCCCAATTGATCATTCATTAAACAACTAAGTTACTATTTCAAATCAATAGCACATCCAAATTTAAACATGTTCATGCATTAAGTGATTCAAGCAACTTTTTGGTTGTAGTTGACATTAACACTGAAAGGGGGTTCCACTCCCTTAATGTTCTTAATTTAGATATCCTTCTTCAGAGTGGAAAGACATTTCTTTGTCATTTTTCATTGGCTACCACATACCAAGTATCCCTTAGTTGCGCCCTGCAACCACACGCTAAGCATGTGTTAAGAACACCCATAGCACCCATACGGGTCACTATGACAGTACGTAGTTCTTATCTTCTTTAAGAATAACATAATTATAAAAGAAATTCAAAATGTAAATATTAGAATTTTAAACAACCAAGAAAGCATGAAAACATTACATAATATGCTTGAAACATTGAATTAAATCCTAAACATGGATTCTAAGCATGATATGCTCTCATGAGTGATTAAAACATAAAAACATGCTGAACTAAATTTAAAATATGATTCAACATGCTGAAACTAATATAAAACATGCTAAAAACTAGAATTGAAACAAACATGAACATGTTAGAAATTTGAAAGAGCAAAGTAGAAGTTCAAGAAATCTCCTCCACCTTAATTTGAGTTTCTTTGTAGAATCTAGCAGAAGTTTCCCTTATCTACCACTTTTAGAACTTCAAGAACTTTTAATCACCAGTAAAACTACTTCAACAACTCTCTGAAATACTGAAATAAGAGCTTCTCACACAAGAAAGAAAAGAAAGTGAGAAGGGGTGCGAAGAAGAGGGCAAAAACAAGCAAAGAGGAAAGTATTAACTCTTTGCTTTGAGATAAGATGAATGTGAGCAAGAGGGGGTATTTATAGGTGTTCATGAGCACAAGGGGGCATCTAGGGCAGCTCACCACATTTGGGCATGTCTCCAAACTCATAAGGGGATGGTTTGCAAAAAGAGGGCAAGTATGTTCATGGTTGGCAAGTGAGACCACTATGGCTTTCTAATTCAAAATATATGAGTACAATCGTTTTCCCTAACTATGTGTGAACACAAAAGAGGTTTAAATCATATTCTAATCCGAATGGGACATTCCATATGTTTCTCATATTGGTTTTGAGAAACTATCTAAATAGGGTTGTTCACATGTACACACACACACACACACATGTACATAGTTGGGCCGATTTTGGCTTAAGTGGGTGTGGGTGTACACAATCTAGTGGGGGTGTATATGGAATCATGTCTCATGGTTTCTAGACTATATAAAATGTCTAGTAATGTGGGTGTATTGGGATAATTTTACAAGGATTCAAATAATAGACACGTCCATGGAGCCTTGGGTAAGGTAGGATGCACATGATCATGGTGTTCCACCTATGTAACTTGCGCATGTTAGGGGTGGTTATGATTTTATCGGTTCACAAAAATCAAATAAGAATTAATATCTCCTTATTTACATGGAATTATGATTTATATCATATAGTTTTGGAATCACATGAACCCAATGCACATTTTAAGCTATGGTTTGGCCCTATGTGATTTTCGCTCAAAAACTTTCCTTATTTAAGACTCACTGAGGTCACTAGGCAAATGAAAATTCAAATCTTGGCCAATTATTCTAATTTCATGTCATTCCATTTCGTTTCGGGTCATTTCGATCCCTGGAAGTACCCTAAATAGTAATTCTTTCTAATTTGGACTCCCTGAAAGGCGTTTGGCAAATGAAAACCTTAACCTCGACCAATTATTCTGGTTTTTGGATATGTTGTCCCCTTAGTTGGTTCATGTCATCTTACTTCATTTCAAGTTGTTCTGGTACCCTAAGGGGCACTAAATGAGAGTTTTGGAACCTGCCAAATTTAGCCCTGAAATGAGCCCGGTTTCATTTTGCACCCAAATTTTACTAAATAAATGATAAATTTCATTTAATTGAGTACAAAGAATTTAGGGTATTACATTCCATGAAGGGAAGTAGGGTTTAAGATTAAAGTTTATCCAGGAATTGATCTTATAACTATTCCACCTTATAGGATGACACATGTTGAACTAAAGGAGTTAAAGACAGAGTTTGATGAACTTCGAGCGAAAGGTTTCATTCATCTGAGTGGATGACCTTGGGGTGCACCAGTTTTATTTGTGAAGAAGAAAGATGGATCTATAACATTTTGTGTTGACTATAGGAAATTGAATAATGTTACTATGAAGAATAGGTATCTATTACCTAGAATTGATGACCTATTTGATCATTTACGAGGAGCCACATATTTCTCTCAGATTGATCTAAGGTCAGAACATCACCAGCTGCATATTCGAGAGTCAGACATCTCAAAGACAACATTTAGAACCAGATATAGTCTTTTTGAGTTCATTATAATGCCTTTGGGTCTGACTAATGCACTAACAACTTTTATGGATTTGATGAACATGTTTTCAGACCTTACTTGAACTAGTTTGTAGTAGTCTTCATGGATGAAATTCTGATTTATTCAAAATCAGAAACAAAACATGTAGAACACTTAGAAATTGTTTTGGAGACTCTTGGAAATCACCAGTTGTGTGCCAAATTTAGCAAATGTGAATTTTGGATGAAGATGGTAAAATTTCTTAGGCATGTAGTATCTGCAAAGGGTATATCTGTTGACCTAGAAAAAGTGGAAGTGGTCATGAACTAGAAACAACCTAAAACAATCACCGAGATTCGCAGTTTCTTGGGGTCAGCTGGATATTACAGATGATTCATTCAAAACTTATCAAGGTTATCAGATCCTATGACGAAGCTAACTCAAAAGAAGTCAAGTTTATTTTGGATGATAGATGTGAGTCAGCTTTCCAAGAGTTGAAGAAGAGACTTACTTCAGCTCTGATACTTATTACCCCAACTCATGCAGTGGGTTATACATTCTGTATTGATGCGTCAAGGAATGGTTTGGGTGCTTGTACTAATGCAAGACGGTAAGGTTGTTGCTTATGCCTTACGACAACTAAAGGTACACGAACAAAACTATCCAACTCATGACTTGGAGCTAGCAACTATTATTTTTTCCTTGAAGATTTGGAGACATTACCTATATGGAGAGAGATTTGACTTGTATTCAAACCATAAAAGTCTAAAATACATATACACCCAAAAGAAGTTGAACCTCAGATAGAGAAGATGGATGGAATTCTTGAAAGATTATGACTTTCAACTTCACCATCATCTAGGAGAGGCAAATGTGGTAGCAAATGCCTTGAGTAGAAAATATTGTAAAATTGAAGAAGAAAAAGATTAAATGTTTCAACTGATGGAGTTTTATAATTTGGGTGTTAAAACAACTAAGGATCAATCAGTGTTATTCACCATGGTGTGTTGGCCACATCTACTAGAACAGATCGTGGAAGAACATAAACATGACAAGTGGATCTTAGATCTTATTTAAGGTATGAAGCAAGGCAAACATAATGGTTTTAAAATTGACACAGATGGCATGCTAAGATTGGGTAACAAAGTTTGTGTACTTGAGAGCAGTCAGAGTAGATAGATGATATTAGATGAAGCATGCCATACTAAATATACTATGCCATACTAAATATACTATGCATCCTGAAGGGGACAAGATGTACCAGAATCTCTGCAAGTCTTATTGGTGGAAAGGGATGAAGAAAGACACTGCTACATATGTTTCTAAGTGTTTAACTTGTTAGCAGGTGAAAGTTGAACATAGGAGATCCACATGTTTGCTCCAACTTCTTCCTATACCAGAGTGGAAACAGGATAGGTTGCCTAAGAATCAGAAAGAGGAAGATACTATGTGGGTTATAGTTGATCGTCTCACAAAGGTAGCTCACTTCCTACCAATCAGATCCATAGATCCAGTTAGTAAATCGAGGGAACTTTATGATAAGGAGATTGTGAAACTACATGGAGTACCCAAGACTATAGTATCAGACTGAGATGTGAGGTTTACATCTCAATTATGGCAGAGTCTGCAGAAATAATTGGGTACCAGACTAACGATTAGCAGAACCTTTCACCCACAAATAGATGGACAATTAGAGAGAGTAATACAAATCTTGGAGGATACATATAGAACATTTGTTCTTGATTTCAAGGACAACTACAACAAACACTTGGATTTAGTTGAATTTGCCTACAATAATAGCTATCAAGCATGTATCCAAATGACACCCTATGAGGCTTTGTATGGTAAACCTTGTAGATCACCATCATGCTAGGCAGATCTGGAAGATCGAATGCTTACTGAACTAGACTTAATAGAGGAGATGAACAAGCAAGTCAAATTGGTTAAATGGAGATTAATAACAATCCAGAGTACATAAAAGAACTATGCTGATAAACGGAGAAGACCCTTGGAGTTCCAAGTGAGTGAATGAGTGTTTCTAAGGATTAGTCTTCAAAAGGGTATCAGAAGATTTGGACACAAGGGAAAATTATCACCAAGATTTATTGGGTCATTTGAGATCATAAGGCAAGTTGGAAAATGTGCATATAAGCTCGATCTACTTAACTAGATGTATTAGATTCACAATGTCTTTCACATATCAATGTTAGGGAAGTACAAGGTCGACCCTTCTCATATCATTCATTGGGAGGAAATGTGGCAAGACGATGCCACATACGAGGAGTCTGCAATCAGTACACTGGATCACAAAATACAGAACCTAAGGACAAAAGGCATCCCACTTGTCAAAGTCTTATGGAGGCATCACAGTGTCGAGAAAGCAACCTGAGAATTAGAATGTGAAATGCGAACCAAATACCCCGATCTATTTACTAGGAGCACTTGATCGACATTGCAATAGATAGCTAAGGACTTAGGTAAATTATTTCAAATTTTGAGGACGAAATTTAAATTAAGGGGAGGGGGGGGGGGCGCATATATTGTAATATTTCAAATAATAATAATAATAATAAAAAATAATTATAATTTAGTTGATGAAATAAATTATATATATATATATATATTAAAATTGAAATAAAATAAATGGAATAAACAAATGCATAGATAAATAAATAAATAATATCATTAATAAAATTATTTAAATAAATATTGAATAGACTATAAAAAAATTAGGGTTATTGACATGTGTATTTTTTTAATGCCCCATGTGAATCAAATTTAGAAAATAAAAAAACAAAAAATCTTGAGATTAAGCTTACCCATATAATTATAGTTTTGGATAAAAAAGTGGAGAATCTTGAATTCAACAACCCAACAAGATTTTCTCAAGAGATTTGACCAAATCAAATTTCTTTTGAGAATATCATATTCGATCTACTTTTCTCTCCTTACGTTCCAATAGATCACGGTTCTCTTTCTCCATTAAAGTCTTTAACCCTTCTTTGTCAAGAGAACCAGGGAGCAATGAAAGGCCATTGCTGGAGAAGTGCCAAATGTCGGTATAGTATCCTCTAAATTGTACATATGTTTTTTTTTATGGTTGGTAGTCTAGATTCATAGGAGTTGTGTCGTTGGCCATGGCTGCCATGAAAGTTGCAGTATTGTTGCAAATCTTTTGTATGACACTTCCTTTCCTTTTTCTTTCCATGAATTCTCTTCTCTTCCTTGCACTTGTTGGCTTTGATTTTGTTTTATTTTTCTTGGTAACCAGTATAATGAACAAGAACAGAGCATCTAATCACGGTAGCCTATTAATCTTACTGCTCCTATCATTTCACCTCTTCCATAATCAGAACACATATTGACCATCGCCATTACCATTACCATGTTTTGAGTTTTAATAGTGGGCTGAAAACATAGCATCGCTAGGCTGAAAACAAAATATTGCTAATGTCAATATTGCATTAACTGTTCAAAAGAAAAAAAAAAAAAACTCGAACTTCTTCTTCTACTTTCAGCAAATAGCCTTTGGAAGTTTTTTGACTAACAACTGGTTAATAACCTTTGAAAGTTTTTGAATGACCACTGGTTAATAGCCTTGAAAGATTTTTGCAATTCGCCACCACGTATAACCATATCAGAATATAATGATTGTCTGTTAAATGTTAGTCACTTCTCATACATATGAATATCATGCAATATGACTTCTACACCTTAAGTTGAAGCATGAAATAGTTAATTACTTGTGTGAGATATAAATTATATAGTTATAATTATAGTTTTTATATGATTTCATAATATACTTATACATGTGTTGTTGTATCTTGGATGTATCATGCATTTAATAAATTATTATGCATAGGATATTTAGAATTGTCATCTAAATTATACATTTTAGGTTAGTACGTACCCAATTTAGACAAAAAATAATAATTTAAACTATAAAAAGGAAATTAATTATTATGTGTGTAGGTTGACAAAGTCAAGTGACAAAGGATCCAAATACGTTGGGATTTAATTTTCAGGTGGAAATGGCTATCATGCTCTTTCGTATTATTTTAGTTTTAATATGGAATATGATTGTATGCTTATTTGATTGAACACTTAGGAGCATGGTAGGGTATGATTATGCCATAATTGTGATTGATTGATTTCATGCATGTATGATATGATGACTAATATGTTTTATGTGTTGAATAACATGTATTATAATCGTGTGCATTTTGAACTCATGTCTTCACAATATTTTTTTTAGTTATGTTTGGAAAGTATGAGACGTTAAGCATGCTAGAAACTTGATCTTGTTAAACACTTTAAGCTCACTGTAATCAAGAACTAAACCACGTACCAACTTAGTGAGTCACAATTGATCACTGTGGGTGTCATCAAATTATTAAATTGATACTATGTTTGAAATAGAACACTAGGTTGGACCCTAGTTCCTAGACATTGGATGATGGGCGTGACCCCTCCTGGTCATTAGTGTTAGGTGCACGATGTTTTGATGAAAACATTGAGGATGGTCCTTTTAGCCTGAATGTCGTTTGAAAAATAATCGAATTGCCTGAAACGTCTAATGTTTGACAATGTTTGCATATTCCGTGTTTTGACTTTAATAATGCTTGAGATATATTTTGTATGATCCATTGGGTTCTTTGAGCTCACCCCACTCCTTATTTTTCAAGTAACCAGTAAGAGAAAGCTTGTCTATGAGACACTATAGAGTAGTTTAATAGTAGTAGACCTTATAGATGAGGTTATTTCTAAATTAAGAGTTGTTTCCTATTTTAGTAGGGTATGGGTCTAGATTATCGTTGACTATTTATTCATTAAATTATTATTTTGAACTTGACCATGAGGCTAGATGTTAGTTTGATTATTATTGGGTTAAATTGAACAAAAATGTCATCCCATATTTTTTAGTTATAAATCTATTTGTTATTTATTTATTTACTCGCATGATTTTCTAAGATGTGACCTGGTGGGACCAGGAGATTTATTATTGATGTGCGAAACAACTAATATCCCGGTTCTCCACTATGTCATGTGACAAAAATGAATATGTATGTCTATGAATCTTTAAGTATGGATCAATGTAGTAATTGTGAATGTTTGGGGACCGACGTATTACATCCAACATACAGTATTTATAACAAAACACAATATTCTTTTTTCCTAAAATCAATAACAATAGTATTTTAGATTTCAAAAATAATATGCAGTATATCAGTGTAATATGTAACTTTTCAGATTTAAATAGTAGTAGCAGCTCATGATATTTAGTTTCAAAAAATATAATAGTAGCAATATTTTGATTTCTAAAAACACGAGGAATTCTAAATTATTTACAAAATATCTCAAGCACCAAAATGCTAATCACGTGTTTACTGACACATTTCCTAACAAGAATGTTTTCAGAAAATACTAAGACCAGAAACTTGCCATAAATGATTTCAAAAACATTACTTAAGATTTAAAATCTATTTCAACCAGAATCTTTCAAAAAGAAAAATCTGCAATATATGAGAAAACAATATTTCAGTTTCTAAAATACAAAATCAGCAATATTTAGTTTCTAAAATCCAATAGCATCAATGTTTCGTTTTTCTACAATCTAATATCACTTGTATGCAGTATTCTATAATCATGTTATTTCTAGAATATGCTATAAATTCATAAACTTGACAAGAAATGAATTTAGAAACGTTCCATATGATTAAACCAAACAATCCAATGGTTATTTTTTCAAAACATGGAATATGCAACTATACACAATATTTTAGTTCCAAAAACACATATTTGTTGCACATAATTTTTTCTAGAAATTAGCCAAGATTCTAAAATCAGATTTGAAGAACATTTCTTAAGATTTAAATTTTTGTTCCAACGATTTAAGATATGCACACTTTCAATTTCTAAAATAACATGCAAAATTTTAGTTTCTAAAAACCAATATGCAATATCTCAATTTTCAAAATAGTACACAATATCCAGTTTCAAAAAACTCCAGCATGCAATATTCCATCTAAAAATTAGTATATAGCAGTTGCGTAATATTTTGTTTCCAATAGCAATAAGATTCAATTTTCTAAAATTAATAGCAGTATTTCCAGAATATATGAATGCTGATTTAGCAAGACACGTCAGCACCAAATATGCCAACTCATACTTGAAAATTGCCACGTGACATATGATACGACATTTTCCTAACAATCTCTCCCTTCAGCATTGTTTCGTTCAAAACATGATAGTGTGTGATCTTAAGATTTGTGTATGGCAAGATCAAACAGAATGCATCATTAATCATTCAATGTATAAGATAATGTAATTAGGAGCATAAAATATAGATAATATTTGAGCATAGAAAAAAAATAGAGCACTCTCTTCCTTAAAAAATTGATTTTGTTACACACACATTGCACAAGTATTCTCTCCCCCCCCCCCCTTTTGCACTTAACAATGTCAATTGTGAAAGAATTTGAAACTTTGAACACTCACTGTAAATAATAGCATAATTAGAATTTTGGAGATAATAGCGCAAGGCTTCTTGCCTAAGTTGTGAAGGAGAGGAAGTTTTGCAGCAATGACTTTAATCCTAGGCACTTTAGAAGAACCATCCATTTTTTTTTTGAAGTTTAATATTTAAGCGTAAAGGACACCCCTTTGTCTGTCGTTGGTTGACTAGCGGAAGCTTTTGATCTAGTAACTGATGTTACAGTTTAGTATGAGAGTCTAAACTGAGCTACTATGAAATCTGAATCTCTATGGACTGAGATTGAAACTCGGGTGGACTCTAAAATGGTGTCTAAAGTAGATTTAGTCATAACCAAAGGATATGCAAAGAATGACACCTAAATGGGAAAAAATGACTCTCTAAATTTTTAATGAGAATCTCACTCCCCCTCAACCAATTAAAACATATTAAGCAACTTATGTGATATGAATCTCCCCCTAAATGGCAGCATAGATAAAACATATAAAATAGTGAGGGAAAAATTCTTACTTGGAATCAAATACTTTGATAAATGTTAAGTTTCTTTTGATGGTCCTAGTAAATGATCTATTTATGTGTTTCTTACTAAGGAACAAGGAGAGGAGTTGAATAAGATCTCAAAAGCAACCTCAAGAGTCTTTGGTGCTGCTATGTAATCTTGATTGCAACAATAAGTGGTTAGTGGCATGATCGTAATTAAAGCCAAAAATAGGTGAAGAATCCTATGCAAGAGTGGCTAAACATTGATGCATACATATAGGGACCATAAAGAGATTTGTGCATGATCTACAACGTTCAACATGATAGATGCTAAAAAGCCATGAGCAAAAAATTGCACAAAAAAATGGAATGCATGTATGTGTAGAAAATGATATGCGAGCAATATATAGATAAACATGTGGAAAAACTGTCATGAATGTAAACATTTTCTGGAAATGCAGAAAAATCGTCTACCCTACTAATATATATAGTTATAGAGGATTACCTTCGCTACATACCTGAAACTCAGCTTGTAAAGGGACTTTGACATTTTTTGGCTCCATCAAGGACATAGAGCAAGAAAACCTTACCATTTTCATTATAGTTCTTTTGAGGAACGTTTTTGAGATGTCTGCCATCATTTAGTTCACCAATCATTAGGTCTAAGGGATAGTTGAGTCGAATTTTGGGAAAAGGTTCTTGAACAGTTTTAGGTTGTGTTTCTACTAGGTTGTTTATGCTATCCTCTATTTCACAGACTGTTGTAATTGTTTGTCTATCTAATTCTTTAAGACATTCTACATCATTTTCGAGCAGATGATCCTTGGTCTAATCATCATTTTTTGCATTCTTTTCCTCTCATAATCATAGACAGTGAGATTTATGTCAGTAACAAACTGAGTGCGATTATTAAGGACTCCAACAACTCCAATGTTGTTGATGTTTTTTAGGGTTTTGAAGTTTATGTGCCAGAGCCGTTGATACCATATTTCAAGAGAATTAGGCATAGTGTTGTTGCACTATTTCAGGAGTTTCATGATGATCTTTTCCAACTGATTGCTAGTTGTCAGATGTTCTTACCCCCTTCATGACAAAAGCTCCTAAACTGTCCAAGATATGACATCCTTCCTTTGTGAAGTTCACTTGTAACTCTTCATCACAAAGTTGGCCAAAACTTATCAAAATTTCCTTCGATCCTTCCACATTCAGCACATCCTTCAATTTTGGTAATCCAACAACATTCAAGGTTCCTCTTCCCATGACTTTACCCTTTTCTCCATCACCGAAGGTGTCGTGAACATCTTTCCCTGCACAATAAGATGTTAGCATTCTTTTGTTACCTGTCATGTGCTTTGAACATCCACTGTCAAGGTATCGGGCTTCTTTTGAACAATCTGACGGACCATGTGAGCAATGAATCCTTTATAAGTTCCTTAGGAATCCATCTTTGAGTGGTTCTAGGTTCCATCCTATGATTGTTCAGTCGGAAGCTGCTCATAAGACTGCGACATTGCTTTCACGTATGACCTTTTTGTTGTAGTAGTAGCAGATGGGAACTCTGGCTATACGTTTGTGTTCTTGTGCTGGTTCTTATGCTTTGTTCCTGTGGTGTAGCCAAATCTTCTTCAATCAGGTGAGCTTTGCCCCATGCATGGAATCTCGTTTAGCTTTGCTTTCCCTGTATTGAGATGCTACAACGTTTGTTCTACAACATTCAACTTTTTCATCAGTTTGTTGATCTTCTTCTCTTTCTCCTTGATTGCTTCTTGCTGAACTTCGACACTTTCCTTCATGCTGAATATATGTTCTTCTAGTTCACTGTTCTGCGTCCCAACCTACAACCATTTTTCATACATTAGTTCATAAGTTTTTCTAAACTTATCCAAGCTTACCTCATCATCATCACTGTTTGAATCTAAGTGAGTTGCAGTTGCAACAGATTTGCTAGTTGTATTTTTGACAGGAGCAGTGAAAGCAACAAAATTGCTTGAAATCCCTTCATCTTTATCTTGGCTATTATCAGATTCATCGCTCCATATGACGTTCATCGCCTTATTTCTGAGAGTGTTCACACATTCAACTTGAAAGTTTCATAAGCTTCTACACTCATGGCACTTGATTTTCTTGGATCTTCCGTCAGTTTTGGAAGATTCATTCATGGTTCTTTTGACGTCCAACCTATTCTTGGGTGAACGGTTCTATTTTCCATAATTTTTCAGAAATCTTGAAATGTTATTGGTAATCATTGCAATGTCATCTTCTTTATCATCAACACTTGTCTCTGCTTGAGGTGTTATGCTCTTTTCAATTTTTTGATTTGAAAAACTCATCTTGTAAGTCTACAAGGAACTTGTAAGTTCATCAAATCTCATCTTGGTTAGGTCCTTAACTTCTTCAATTGTAGCAACTTTTGTAGCAAACCTTGGAAATAAAGGCCTCAAGGTTTCTCTCACTAGTTTTTCGTCTGACAACTTCTTTCCAATTAGAATGCTTGATTCACAATGTCATGCAGCTTACTATCAAAATTGGAGATGGTCTCATGTTCTTCCATTTTTAGCCATTCGAACCGTGAAGTTAGAAGTTGAAGTTTGGAGATGCGCAGTGCACTGGTTCCTTCATGAATAGTTTGCAATGTCTCTCATGCATCTTAAGCAGTTTCACAGGTTGAAATTACTTTGAACTGCTCTATGTCTATGGCATTAAAGATTGCATTGAGGGCTTTAGAGTTTGAAAGACACAGTCTCCTTTCTTCTATTGTCTAGTCAGATTCTGGTTTGATGGCAGAGTTATTTTCTGAAACTGGTTGAGTCCATCCTTCCACAATGACCCTCTAGGCATATTTGTCCAAAGATTGAATAAAGATTCACATCTTTGTTTTCCAATATGTGTAGCCACCTTCTTTGAGGAGTGTAAGTCGTGTCACAGATCCTCCTTCTTTGGGATGGGTGACTCATTTTTGTTATGGATCTCACATGCCAAGTTAAAGGCTAGAACAAAAAAAGGTGACATGTTCTAATATTAATTGAAAGTTCACGAGTTATGAAATCAGTTAGTAACCAATCTATACAATGATGTGCAGCAATGTAGTAAAGAGACAATGCAGAAAGTAAATGGCACACAAAGATCGGTTACGTAGTTTAGCCAATGCCTACATCTGCGGCCTTACCCAGATAAAGAATTTCACTATGAACAAACCGTACAACTATTACAAATAGATTAACACAATGACCGCAACACTGATGCCACACTTTGCAATACTTATAGTTGGTCCAACACCCTGTAGGAGCAATTGAAATAACAACTATTGCAACTGGACTAACATGGTGCTCGCAACACCAATGCCAAACTTTGCAATATACACCACACCATACAACTATTGCAACTGGACTAACACGATGACCGCAAGATCGATGCCACACTTTGCAATACTTACAGCAAGTCCAATACTCTGCACAATAGTCTATACACACGAACCACAACGACCTCTTCTCGTCTTGAAGAATGCTGTCAAACTCTGCGAACACACACTTAGCCACCAAAGACAGTCACCATTGTCTTGCTGAAATAAGCTACAGAGAGTACAACTCCTTCGTGTTCTCACAATCACTCAGTCAAACAAAATGAATAAAATACAGCTTTCATCACTCAATAAAATGATTCACACTTGTATAAATGATGTTTTCTTTGCAACTTCGAGTGATAATGAAAGCTTCGAATGCCTCTGTATATAAAGGCTTTAATGCAGAAACTTTCTTTGACAGACAAATTTTGGGTGACTTTCAGGCGGTAGACTGTGAGATCTTTTGTGTCGCAATACTGTGAGCACAGTTGATGGTGCAACTTTTCACTGATTATGAGCAGACTGTAAACTCTTGAAGAAAATAATCGACCTAATTATTTCTAAATGCATTGCACAAGGATTTTGAGATTCCATTTCAGAGATAACAAATATTGCAGGTTTTAAAAAAGAAACCGTTGATCGAAAAGAAAGTTCTTTTTTTGCAATCAGAAAGTTTCTACAAAACTAATTTTGAAAATAAGAATAATTTTCTAGAAATAATTAATATTACAGAATTACAAACTTGCGTACAGATAATTGCAAAAACATTCCATGTGGTTTAAATCTATTCCAACGGTAGTTGAAGGATATGCACCATTTCCATTTTCGCATTAACCAAATTCTAATAACAGTGACTAATAATATTTAGTTTCTAAAAAGATCCAGCATGCAATATTTATAGCAAAACACAATATTCTTTTTTCTAAAGTCAATAGTAGTAGTATTTAAGATTTCAAAAATAGTATGCAATATATCAATGTAATATTTAACTTTCCAAATTTAAATAGTAGTAGCAGCTCATGATATTTAGTTTCAAAAAAAAAAAAATAGTAGCAATATTCAGATTTCTAAAAACATGTGGAATTCTAAGTTATTTTTGGAATATCTCAAGCACCAAATGTCAATCACGTGTTTACTGACGCGTTTGCTAACAAGAATGTTTTCAGAAAATACTAAGACCAGAAACTTGCCATGAATGATTACAAAAACATTACTTAAGATTTAAAATCTGTTTCAACTAAAATCTTTTAAAAAAGAAAATTTGCAATATATCAGAACACAATATTTCGGTTTCTAAAATACAAAATCAACAATACTTAGTTTCTAAAATCCAACAGCGTTAATATTCCATTTTTCTAAAATCTAACATCAGTTGTATGCAATATTCCATAATCATGTTATTTCCAAAATATGTTATAAATTTAGAAACTTGACGAGAAATAATTTCAAAAACATTCTATATGATTGAACCAAACAATCCAAAGGTTATTTTTCAAAACACGGAATATGTAATTGTACGCAATCTTTTAGTTCCAAAAACACGTATTTGTTGCACAAAATTTTTTTCAGAAATTAGTCATGATTCCAAAATTAGATTTGAAGAACATTCCTAAAGATTTAAATTCTCGTTCCAACGGTTTAAGATATGCACACTTTCAGTTTCTAAAATATGCAATATATCAATTTCTAAAACAGTACGCAATATCCAGTTTCAAAAAAAATCCCAGCATGCAATATTCCATCTAAAAATTAGTAGATAGTAGTTATGTAATAATTTGTTTCCAATAGTAATAAGATCCAGTTTTCTAAAATTAATAGTAGTATTTTCAGAATATGTGAATGTTGATTTAACAAGACACGTCAACACCAAACATGCCAACTCATATTTGAAAATTGCCAAGTCACATATGATGTAGCATTTTCCTAACATAAGTTATTCAAGAGGATAAAGAACAAAGGAATCTCTTAATAAAATTCTAGAAGCTATGACCGAGTACTTTTGTGGAAAAGGTGTGGTTCTTTGTGATGAACAAGCACCATAATGCTTTTGGGGCAACTGATCCTAGAAGAGTAGCTTTAGCAGTACATCAATTCATTAATTGGGGAGAAATGATTATGAATGATCTAGAGACTAACATGTCGACTATGAGGTGTGAGAAATTCAAGAAGTTGTTCTATTGTAATTTCTTCTTCATGGCTATTACTAGAGAGCTTCAATTATAGTTTGTGCGTCTGACACAGAGGAATATGACTATGACTGAATACAAGAGGAAGTTTACTGAATTGTCAAGGTTTACACCTAAACTGGTAAAGGATGAGTAGGCAAAAGCTAACAAGTTGTAGAAGGACTAAGAGTAGAAATCAGGAAGCTGATTATTCCTTTGAGGCTAAGAACATTCAAGAAGTCAATAATTAGAGCTTAACTTATTGAGAGGGACATCAATTCAAATGGTTTTTAAGGAATTGTAACAAGAGGCCATAGAATGATCAAATGGCAGGGAATGTGAACAAAAAGGCAATATACTTATCGGAATTATGGTTATAGGACACCTCAGACTTAGCAATAGGTGTAGAACAAGAACAAACATAAGGGAGGTAGATCTCAATGACAGTTAAAGTTGAGGCAGCAATACCCCAGGCACGACTTAATTATGCTAGAGAGAAGCAGATGGAGTAGGCCAAATGACAGGGGTTATGTTTCCATTGTAATCAGAAAGGACATGTGACAAAGTTTTGTCCTACCAAATACCAAGCTCTTCAACAACAATATCAACAGCAACAACAACAATCTAATTAGGGAAAGGGACAAAATGGTCATCCTCAAGTTAGATAGTAGCAGCAGTCACAACATAACAATAATCAAAATCAGGGGTAGAACAAGAATTAGAACCAGGGTCATGGACTGTAACACCCCAAACCCCTAGAAACAGATTTAAGCTCAACCACAAGCGGGGTTGGGTCCTATGTTACATTTACAAGTACACAACTTGCGTCACTTTTTATTATCTCAAGTCTTATTATTTTTTAATGAGCACACAACCCCATTGTTTAACTTTAAATTTAATAAGACTATTACAATAGAGATAAAAGAAATATTGACTCTTTATTTACTTAATAAAATAAAAGAGTACATACTTTAAACTCTTATTTATTCAAATAAGTAAAAGATTACATGCTTTAATTCAAATAACTAGAACTTGAAAGAGAGTACATAGCTCTTGAAAATTGAAATAAAATTTAGCAGAAGTCAAATAAATCTAAAGTGGGCAACATGCCCTTACATTAAAAAAAGAAACTTTTCAAAAATAAAAACTTTTTAAATATAGCTACTATCAGATTTCTATTGCCATCATATTCAATTTCCTGAAAATGTTAAAACGAGAAGGGTGAGCACATAGCCTAATGGATCATTCATCAAACTACTAAATTACTAATTTAAATCAAAAGTATACCCAAATTCAATCACTTATAACCATTAAGTTTTCAAACAATGTCTTGTTTGTGTTGTATATTTGACCAAAAGGGGTTTTATGCCCTTGATTACTTCATTAAAAGACTCCTATTCTTGGATGCAAGGACAATTCATCTTGTCACATTCCATTGGAAATAAGGGTCACATGCCCATATTCCAAGTATTTCAAAACACATTCACACTTAATGATGTTACTCACATACACTAAGTATATGCAAAGAACACCCATAGCATCACTTAGACTGCCATGATGGTACGTGGTTCTTATCTTCACTTTGTCATATTTAAATTCAAATAAATATGATACTAAATCATAATAATTGATATCAAAATTTAAATAATCAAGAGAACATGAAAAACATAAATAACATGCTAGAAAACTCAAAAATAAGCCTAAGCATGGTTTCTAAGCATGTTATACTATCATGCATGAATTAAAATGTAAAAACATGCTAACTAAAAATAAAACATGATCAAACATGCTTCACACTAAAATATAAACATGCTGAAATCTATAATATAACATGATTGAAAAACTGAAAGCAAACATGAATGCACTAAAGACTTGAAGTAGTAAAACAGGAGTTCTAAAAATCCCTTCCACCTTAGTAGTGGTTCCTTCAAAAATTTTAGCAAAGCTTCCCCCCAACGTCTAGCACTTTCACACACCAGCAAAAATAACTTCAAACACTCTTTAAAACACACAAATCAGAGCTTCTCACACAAGAGAGAAAAGAAAAGTGAGAAGAGATGCCAAGAAGATGGCTTAGAGAGAACAAGAAAAAATCTCAATTCTTGTTCTTGGGATGAGAGGAATGAGAGCCTAGAAGGGGTTTATATAGATGTTCATGAGCACAAGGAGGGAACTTCTAGGTTAGTTTGGGCAGCTCACAAGGTTGGGCAAGTTTCCAATCAAGAGTGGATGGTTTGGGTGAAAAAAGGCAAGTGAGCTTGTGGGCCCAGTAAAGCTTGCCAAATTCTCATGAGCTAATATTTGATTATCTAATTTCTCAAATGATATCAGATAATAATTTCAGACTTAGAATCATACTAATATCAATGTGGGACGTCCCTAGTGGATAAAAGATACTCATAGAATTTTCTTATTTGGTCATTTGCTTGCTCATCACGCAAACACACAATATGGCATACATTCTGTTTCCTATTCTTGGGCGTCAAACTTGAGGAGTATGCTGTTAGTTTTTGAAGGGACACCATATCATAGTCTAAGATTGTAATCTAGGTTAAAGGAAACTCTCTAATTCAGTCCAAACTCCAAAGTTGGCGCACCACCTTGTGTAGTCTTGATTTGGCACCAAAATGGGAGCAAATCTTTGATTTAGAAAACTTTTCCATTTTCTTTCATTTGGCAAATCCTCATGGAATCTCTCTAATATGATAGCTAGGGTTCTTTTGTGAGCATCTCTTACACATTAGAAACTTTTAAGTTGGGAATTAGGCACATTTGAAGCACACATATGTGGTAGACGTCACTAAGGTGCATGGTAAACTTGATCACTTTCCTTGGTACATGGGATCATTTATCTTGATTTCTATCCATAAGCGACGCCTCATGTACGTGAGTGTACTGAATCATTTGTGTGGTCCATGGGATCATTCTACAAGGGTTTAAACAATGGAAACATCCCATGGAGCTTTGGATAGGGTGAAGGTGCACATGATCATGGTGTTCCACCCATAAGACTTGCACATGCTTAGGGCAGCCATGACTTTATGGGTTCACAAAAAATCAAATAAAAAATAATATCTCCTTATTTACAAGGAATTATGATTTATGACCTATAGTTTTGAAATCACATGAACCTAATGCAAAATTTAAGGTATAGTTTGGCCCCGGGTGATTTTCCTTCAAAAACTTTCCTTATTTAGAATCAACTGGGGTCACTAGGCAAATGAAAATCCAAATCTTGGCCAATTGTCCTGATTTTTGGATATGTTATTTATTTTGTTAGTTCATGTCATCTCGTTTGACTCCCCGAAGTATCGTAAATGCCAAGTCTTTCTAAATTTGGACCCCTTAAAGGGTGTCTAACAAATGAAAACCCTATTCTTGACCAATTGAGTTGCTTTCCAGATATGTTGTTCAATTGGTCGGTTCAAGTCACTTTGCTTCATTTTAGGTTGTTTTGGATCCCCAAGGGTTACTATATAAGACTTTTAGAACCTACCAAATTTAGCCTTGAAATGAGCCCGATTTTATTTTGCACCTAAACTTCATTGAATATTTGACAAATTTCATTTAATTGAGTATAGAGTTTTTAGGGTATTACATGGACAAAATTAGGCCATAGTTTATGTATTCACAAATATTCAAACTAATCAAGCCCCTATAGTGGAAGGTATATTTCTGTTGTTTAATTTTGCTGTAAAACTTTTGTTTGAGTTGGGTGCTACAAACTCTTTTGTTGTTGAACAATTAGTGAATAGGTTACAACTTATAACAAATACCTTGCCTGTGATATTGAATGCATCCACACCCATAGGGAGTACAGTGACCTCAAACAAAATGTGTAATTGTAACCTTAGATTTAGAGATAAGTTGATTTCAACTGATCTCTGTATACTTCCACTTTATGGATATGATGTCATATTGGACATAGATTGGTTGACCTAGTATCAGACACATATCGACTAGCCAAAAAGAAGGGTAACAATAACATTGCCGTTGAGAGATACTTTTAGAATTAATGCTGATATGCAGAGGTTACCTAGAAGTCAGATGATAGCAATGTTGAACAGCACATGGTAGGAAGAAAATTTCAAGAAACTATTGGAGGACACTGAAAAACAAAAGGAAATTCATAATATAACTGTGGTTTAAGATTATATAGATGTATTTTCAGATGAATTACCAGGACTGCCACTACATAGAGAAGTGGAGTTCAAGATTGAGGTTCACTCTAGAACTGATCTCATAGCCATTCCTCCCTATAAAATGACACTAGTAGAATTGATAGAATTGAAGACTCAGTTGGATGAGCTCCAAGAAAAAAGATTCATCTAACCAAATGAGTCACCGTGGTGAGCTTCAGTATTGTTCGTAAATAAGAAATTTGGATCCATGTGATTGTGTGTCGACTATCAGAAGTTGAATAAGCCACAGGGAAGAACATGTATCCCTTGCCAAGATTAGATGACTTATTTGATCAATTAGAGGAGCCACACATTTCTCCAAAATTGATATAAGGTCAGGGTATCATCATTTGAGGATCACAGAATCAAACATATGCATGATAGTTTTTAGAATTCAATATGGACACTTCGAGTTCATATTGATGCCATTTGGTTTAACCAATGCAACAACAACATTCATGGATTTGATGAACAGGGTATCCAGATAATATCTTGATCAGTTTGTAGTTATTCTTAAATGATATATTGATATACTCCAAGTTGGAAGCAAAGCATGTAAAACATTTGAAGATTAGGTTAGAGACTCTCAAGAGAAATTAATTATATGTCAAGTTTAGTAAGTGCAAATTCTGGATGAAGATAATCAAATTCCTTGGCCATGTGGTTTCAACAAGGGTGTGTTAGTTGATCATGAAAGGTGGCGGCAATTATAAACTGGGAGCAACCTAAGACAGTTATAGAGATTAAAAGTTTTTTAGGCTTAGTAGGATATTACTGTAAATTCATCCAAAATTTCTCAAGCTTAGCTGAACCTATGACTAAGTTAACTAGAAAAGGAGTTAAGTTCATTTGGCATGTATGAAAAGTGCAAAGTTGTAAGACCTTGAAATTTCTAAGTCAATAATAACCCAAGAAGACTATAATTAAGTATCAAATAGCCTTGGTCAATAAAGGTTGACCATTATTAAGAACTGGACCACTTAATTAGTCTGACGTGGATATGAGAAATTTCAAAAAATTATTTCAAAGGCAAAATGATCAAATTAGACAACAAGCTTCGTGTTGAAATGCTTAGGACACCAAGGAGACTTAAAGAAAAATAAAAAATAAATAAATAAATAAATTTGCATGCCAACGAAATTGTTTGAGAGATCATCGTCAACAGTTGGGGACCCGTAACGAAAACAACAAGAAATAGTAGAATAGCCAAACTTTCCACAAATTTGGCATTGAACACGTCGCCCATTAAATTCGCATGATGGGGTATGGCCTAAAAGTTCAGAATTCGAGAAGAAAGATCCACGACCTCCTCGTCCAAAGTCACCACGAATAGCACGACCACTAAGGTATATATATATAGTAAGAATAAAATAATAATAATAGTAAATGATAAATAATAATAAATAACAAATAATATAAAAATAAAAATCAAATAATCAAATAATTAATTATTTTAATAGTGTCATAAATATTAAAGTTGACCCACCTTACCATGTTATATACAAAAATTCACCAAAAGATGGCTTTAAAGTATATGAATAGTATTCTTCAATCATCACGATTAATACTTACAATTGGTTGGAAGCAAGCATGGAAGAACCCTCCCTCCCTACCTCTCCATTCCTCTAACCTAGCCACCACCATCCCCTAAACACCAACTTTAACGATTAAAGTGCGCCCCCCCCCCCCCCCAATCTCTCCGTAACAAATTGAAGCATTTGAAGTGTGCTTGACAGGAAAGAAAAAATATGAAAGTTTAGAGCACAAAAATTAGGAGAGAGGAGTAGCTAAAGTTAAGCTATAAGTTCTCTCTTTAGTTTCTTTAAAATCTTGTTTCTATTCTTTTTATTTCATTCAAAGTTTTAATTACATTATGACCTAAATAGACCACAACACTTTGGCAAGTTTTTGAAGACGATAGAAAGCTCAAAAAGGTCTAAAACCCTTCACCATCAAAGAGTGGCTAGAATAAGCCTTTTAACGCTTTGGAAACCACAAAATTCTGACAACTGTAGCCTTCAAACCAAGGCTGAAATTATTGCCCAACATTAGTTACGAATAGTAACTTTCATGCCATATCTGAAATGGTGTAGGCATGATCCAAGGAAATCACAACATATCATGTCAAACCTTGTCAAGTATACTATAGAATGGACTCAGGAATGACCTCAATTGAACAACCAAAGCCCACTGAACTTAACTTCCAAAAATTGTTGTGCAAAAAGGGATAGATTTGCAAACCAGCTGATTCATGTGCGTTTCTATTCAAACATGGACCTGGATGAGGAAAATGGTCATTTTAACGATGTTATTCATTGCGAGCACTACAAGATAGACCCAAGAATCGCATAAAATGAATTCCCAAAACTAAAGTTATGACCTTTTGAAGTTTGGTATACCATAAAAGTAATTCGTAAATTAAACCTTAAACAACCTGCGTCAAAGTTCATGGGCTATTTTGAACTCGAGATCACATTAGAGGTCATTTTGAACCCAAAGCCAAGTTTAAGAGCTAAATTGAATTCCAATTAAGACTTGACTGCTTTTACAAGAATCTCGGAGGATCGACACCACCACGAGCATTAAGCAACATAAAGAGCATATAAATCAATGTGGAGATGATTTCGTCCTCACATACTTTTTAACCATATTTGCTTGCATATTATATATAAAATGACCTAGGTGATAGTGGAATGCACCCTTTATTGATCGTATGATTAAATGCTTATAGTTATATTGCTTATATGAATAATAAAAACATAATTTAAAGGTATGTTGTTTGCTATGATCATATGCACGTGACCATGATAGATTTAGAGCATATATAAAATGTTGTTTGCGCATGGAATGATATTGTAACACCCTACATCTTGGTCCTTTGTTTCTATCATGTTTTTTACGCATGAGAGACGCGCTATTAAATGTTGGCACAAATATCATATGTCGAGAAGCGGGACGTTACTTTTCTTACATTCAATTCATCATTAAATAACAACTGGACATATTAGAACTCATATACATAGATAATCAAACTCTTGGACTTACCAAGAAGTAACACATGGAAACATGCAGTGGTCATCCATAGCTAAATCATTAACTTCTACATTTGAGTTTAAGTAAATGCGGACAAGTTTCCAACCAAAATATCCAAACATGGCCTATGTGGCCAAAATCTAAACCATGAAGACAAATTAATAACTCAAAACCAGTCTGGAGGGCTATAAATCCAGGCTAAACTAACTACCCAAAAAATTAACTCCGATAACAACTTCAACAATGAGGTTTGCAGCTCTTATGGTACTATGTAGTGCTATCCACACGAACCGCCTTAACGGTCACCTGAAATGAAATGTGGGGTGAGCTCAAGAGCTTAGTGGATCATACACAATACATCAAAAGTATTATTTAAATCAAACACTGAACATGCAAACACTTATCATTCATTATGTGTTTCAAACATTTAGTTATCATCAGTCGTCAATTAGATTGAAGGGTCTAACCCTAGTTTTCTCTCGTCATCATCATGTCGAAAAATCGAGAAAAAATGCACTAATTTCAGATTCCAAAGGGATAGGGGCACACCCATCACCCAACCCGGGAACTAGGTACACACCCATTGCTCCATCACCAAAGAACAAGGGTCACACCCATAGTCCTATCATCAAGAACTAGGGACAAACCCATCATTTCTTATTGTGAGAACACCCATAGTGATCCCCCATGGACCACTGTGACGGTATGTGGTTCAACTCTTAGTTTATCTTTGCTTATGTATGATCAAACATTTCATTATAGGCATAGTTATCATCTATCATGTATAACACATCATTATCCAAAAAATGTAATCATGTTATTCACAAATCATATAAACACATCATAGCATGGTTCTAGGCATTCAAAAAATGTAAACATCACATATTCAACATTAAAATTCAAATAATACTAGGGAGTAATGTAATCACTTCCACCTGTATATCTCATTCCCTTGGGCCTTTGTTTCATAATGAATTAGCCTTGTCTTTCAATCTTCGAGATTAAAAACCACATTACATGAGTTTGAGACATTCCTAAGGTCTCTTAGATCATAATTAAATGATTCCCTAACATAGATGTCCTAAGGTGTACGTAGTGGTTTCAAAGGATCACGTTTCACCATTTTTCTTCTAATTACCGCGGTTAAGAGTGGCATTACTGGGATAATCCGTGTATGCACGACAAAGACGAAAATTGGTTTTTTGTCGTGTTACCATGGTTAGTGGTCAATTACCACTGTAACCAATGCGTTCGTGCGGTCAATGCTTTTGTGCGCATTGTCTTGCTTGTGCTTTTCCCATGCATTTAATACTCAAATACATGCATATTATTCCTAAAACACACATCAAACTAAAAGAAGTCTTTATACCTTAGGGCTCTTCATGTTTCCTTTTCATTTTTTTTTACCAAAATAAGGTCTTGTAGCCCTTAAATCGCTTAGGCTTCAAAGAATAACGTATTCACACTTAAGAAAATGTTTTACGATGGTAAGAACTTAAGATTTTGAGTAGGTTTCATGATTTTACCAAAGTACAAGACGTTTGGAGCAACAACTCCACGGATCTTCTTCTTGGTGAAGCTTGTTCTTCATGGATCTAAGTTCACAGACTAGTAGAGAGGGGTTTGAATGAATAGAAATCAATCTAGAATGGTAAGGAAGGAAAGAAAATTCGATTATTGACAACTAGTATCGATGTTTGGGACTAGGTGTGTGAATGTAGAATAAAAATGATGATTAGGGTTTGCCGGCGCACTGTTCATACATATATAATTCACGTATTACCACGGTAACTCAAAGGATTACCATGGTAATGAGAACCCTATATTTTTGTGTTTTAGTCGGATTACCGCGGTAGCCAAAATGTTGTGATTTTGATTTTTTTTTTCTAGGCTTTAGTTTAATGATCGCGATAATCATTTTAATGATTGCGGTAACCAGCATGTAGTCACTTTTCGAAATTTCTTGCTTCGCTTTATTTTTTCCAATTTTTTTGTACATTGATTAAACATCTCTTAAAGCATGTTTTTATTAGTTTTCCAAGGTTTATTGTGCTTGAATTATTTTTATTTAAATTTACCAAAACTCTATAAAATTTTTGGAGTACTACAACCTACCCCCTTAAAAGAATTTCGTCCTCGAGATTTAAAAGGGTGAATTACCTGTGTGATGGTGTTATATCAGACATTTCAGTTGAAGAGATCTAGGTACTTCATCTGCATCTCGCTTTCTAACTCCCAGGTCGTCTCTTCCAGATCATAATGTCTCCATAGTACCTTGACCAAAGAAATGTCCTTGGTCTTGAGACTCCACACCTTATGATGCAATATCCGGATTGTTGATTCCTCGTAAGTTGTATTGTCCCTGATATCAACCCCTTCCCAATGTATAAGGTGTGAGGGGTCTGGTTTCTGTTTTCGCAGCATCGACACATGGAATATGTTATGGATCGAGGACATTCTATTAGGCAATTCTTTCTCGTAGGCACATTCACCAATCCATCTAAGTATCTCGAACGGACTTATGAATCTAGGTGATAGTTTTCCCTTGATCCCTTTCTGAGAGCTGATCCTCAGAAAAACTTTGTCACCTAGTTCGAATTCTAAAGGTCTTCTTCTCTTGTCTACATCGCTTTTCTGCCTACTTTGAGTTGTAGTCAACCTCTTTTGGATCCGTTTTACTTGTTCATTCATCTCTTGCACTAGGTCAGTCCCTGTGAGTACATGGTCCTCAAAGTCTGCCCAACATGATGGGGATCGACAGGGTCGATTGTAGAGCGCTTCATTTGGAGCAATTCGTATGCTCGCCTGATAACCGTTATTATAGGTGAACTCTGCCAAGTTTAAGTTCTTGCTCCAA
The DNA here is from genome assembly GCA_030144865.1 of Tinospora cordifolia. Lineage (NCBI taxonomy): Eukaryota > Viridiplantae > Streptophyta > Magnoliopsida > Ranunculales > Menispermaceae > Tinospora > Tinospora cordifolia. The sequence goes on along the minus strand of JAJIYU010002784.1, from coordinate 2,084 downwards.
TTGCCCTTGAAGTCCAGGACAAATGCTCTCAGCATGTCTTCCAATATCTGTATAACCCTCTCAGACCGCTCATCTGTCTGAGGATGGAATGCAGTACTCATAGTGAGTCTGTTATTGAGTTCCTTCTGTAGGCTCTACCAGAACCGAGATGTGAATATGAAATCTCTGTTCAACACAATGGTTTTAGGTACATCGTGTAGCCTTACTATCTCCTTAACAAATAACTCTCCAAGGTTTCTTGCTGAATTTGTAGATAGTATGGGTAGGAAGTGAGCTACATTCGTGAGACAATCTACAATCACCCATACTATGTTTTTTCCCTTCTGATTCATAGGTAAGCCACTGACGAAATCCATAACAATGTTGTCCCACTTCCACTCGGGAACTAGAAGTGTTTATAGCATCCCTGAGGGTCTTTTATGTTTTGCCTTCACCTGCTGACACGTCAAACACTTAGAGGCATACTTGGCAATGTCCATCTTCATACCTCTCCACGATACACTTTCATGAGATTCTAGTACATCTTATCTCTTCCTAGATGCATAGTGTACTTGGTGTGATGGGCCTCATCCAAGATGGTTCTTTTGCTCTGCCCACTCTCAGGAACACAAACTCTATCCCCAAGTTTGATTGTACCACTGCATTAATTCTGAAGTCTATATGCTTCCCTAGCTGTACACCCTTAATCAGATCATTAATCCATTTGTCCCCTTTTTGCTTGTATCTTATCTGATGTAAGAGATTTGGCTGGCAACTCATCATACATAGATAAACTTGTTTTGTGTCTGAAGTTATACCCAAGTTATAGTCACTGATCAACTAATACATTTGAATCTTTTCTTCATCCTTCTTACTAAATTTTCTACTAAGTGCATCAGCCACCACATTAGCCTTCCTAGGATGATAGTGCAATTGAAAGTCATAATCTTTCAAGAATTCTATCCACATCTATTGTTGAAGGTTCAATTCCTTCTAGGTATAAATACACTTCAGGCTCTTATGACCAGAGAATAAATAAAAACTCTCTCCATAGAGATAATGTCTCCAGATCTTCAACGCAAAAACAATTGTCGCTAATTCTAGATTATGTGTGGTTCATGGATCTTCAACTGATGTGGATCGTAAACTATTACCTTCCCGTCTTGCATCAATACAACGCCTAATCTAATTATTGAAGCATCCGTATATAGGATGTACTTCACCTTGTGAGTAGGTGTGACCAAGATAGGTGTTGAACTTAACCTCTTCTTTAACTCTTAGAATGATTGTTCGCACTTACCATCCCAAACAAAATTTTCTCCCTTTCTGGTTAACTTGGTTATTGGTCCAGCCAAGTTCGAGAAGTCTTGGATAAATCTGCGGTAATATCTAGCGAAACCTAAAAAGCTTCTGCTTTCTGTCATAGTCTTAGGTTGCCTCCAGTTGGGTACTGCTTCTACTTTCTTTGGGTCCACAGATATTCCTTCAGCTAAGACTACATGTCCAAGGAACTTGACCTTCTTCATCGATAACTCACACTTGCTAAACTTAGCATAGAGTTCATTTCTCTTCAGCATCTCTTAGACAATGCTCAGATGTTCCACATGCTCAATCTCTGATCTAGAGTATATCAGAATGTTATCAACAAATACAACAATGAACTGATCCAAATACTATTTGAAGACTCTATTTATCAGATCCATAAATACATCCGGTGCGTTGGTCAAACCAAACGACATCACCGTGAACTCGAAATGCCCATATCGAGTTCTAAAGGCTGCCTTATGTATATTAGACTCCCGAACCTCAATTGATGATATCCAAACCTTAGATCAATCTTAGAGAAATGAGTGGCTCCCCTCAATTGATCAAATTGGTCATCTATTCGAGGTAACAAATACTTGTTCTTTATTGTCACTTGGTTTAACTTTTTGTAGTCAACACAAAGCCTCATAGATCCATCCTTTTTCTTTACAAACAAAATAGGAGCTCCCTGTTAGCGGACCCGCAAGTATACGAGATCGCTTGTAGTAATATCCGGAAAGTCCGGGTATCGTCCTCAGGGAATACAAATGGTAATTGAATTTTCTTTAATAACAAAATTG
>JAJIYU010002783.1:0-28873 GCA_030144865.1 Tinospora cordifolia | reverse complement strand
GACTTTATGATGAGATTACTCTGGATTTAGTGGAGACACAATATTATTTGGGTTATTGTTGACAGACTGACTAAGTCTGTTCATTTCCTCCTGATTCATACCAGAGATTCAGTTGAGAGGCTGAGTTGTAACACCTCGCAACTTTGTGATCACGCCACGTTGCAAATATATATATAAAAAAATAGGAGATCAACAATCGATATTAGTTGAGAAAGGAAATAAAATAAAATATTAATACATATAATTTTATGGAAATGAATTGAGTAGATTTCGAAATGAAATGATATTATCAATACACGAACTTATAATAAGGTTTACATACATAAAGCGAGTATAATATATATATCAACGAGATTAATGTATATAATCTTATAAAATTCATAATGAGGCTAAATGAAAAATAAATGTAAATCTATAAACTTATGATAAGGATTAAACAAATATTACATGAAATTAGAATAAGGTTTTACATAAATAAGAATGATTAGTAGAAAAAATATAATAAAATAAAATAAAACGCATGCAATGAAGTGTGTTGAAGAAGACAATTGAGGGAGATGGGATCTCGAATTCTCCGGATAACAGAGGATTGAAGGAGAAGCTATCATGTATGAGGCAGAAGATTGAAGAAGAATGAAGTATGAGGAAGAAGCAGCTGTGCTGCTAGGAGATGCGACCAGAGGAAGGAGAAAAACAGAGCATGAAGCTGGTGCTCTGTGTTGTTGCTGCAGCTACTGCTACTGTCTTCGCTGAACCAGAAGAAGAACTGAAAGAGGAAGAAAAAGCGGCTGCAACCTGGTGTGAAGAAGAAGGACCAGGGGACGTTGAGAAGAACTGAGCAGAGAGGCTGCTGCTCGGCGTTGTTGTTGTTGCACGAACAGGGGGAGACGGTCAGAGGAGATGAGTTGCAGACCGGGTAAAGTGAACAGAGGAAGATGAGTTGAAAATGCTGCTGTCGTCGCTGTTGCAGAAAAAAAGATGAAGCAGCTGGGCTGCATTGTAGAAGACGAGCCAAGAAGGAAGACCTAGAGCTGCTGCTGTTGCTGTTGCAGCCAAACGAGGAGGAGCTGTTGTGGTTGGTTTGTGCGATGAACAGAGGAGGAGAAGAATGTAAGAGAAGAGGGAAAAGAAACCAACAGCTACCATGGGTGGCGGTGGTTTGATTTTTGGTCCATGGTGTTGCTAGTTTTGGTTTGAACATGAAACTGTGAAAGAAGAATAAGAAGAGGGGAAAACTGGCGTTGTGCTTGATGGACAGTGGCGGAGCTAGCTTGGGTTGTCGGGCCGTGCATTACAGCAAGGGAACAGAGGAAGGGAAGAAAGCAGAGCATGAGCTGCTGTTGCTGCATGTCGTTACCATCATCGCCAAACGAAGAGGAGAATAAAGAAGAGGAGATGCAGCTGCCGGTGCTGCTGCTGCTGCCGAATGAAGAGGAACGCCAGGCAGAGATGATGAACCAAAAATAGGGGACGGTGGTGTATGCAGCTGCTGCCATTGTGGCTTCCACCGAACAGAGAAGAGAAGAAGCTGTCACTGCTGTTACCAAATGAAGAAGCAGTCGATGGTGTTGGATAGTGAAACGAACAGAGGGAAGGAAGACGATTAGAGCAACGATACTCTAGTGCCGTCGTGGCTGCTGCAACTGCAGAATGAAGAAGAAGGTCATGCAGGGATGACAAACAGAAAACAAAGAATGAAGGAGCTGCTGCTGCTGTTGGACCGTGAGCTGGTTGTACAGCCGCTGCTGCAAGGAAGAAAAAGAACAGAGGAGCAAAAAACGCAGACAGCTCCTGTTATGATTCGATGTGCAAATGGAGAAAGTCTGCTACTGCCACGATCAGAAAAAGAAGAAAGCGAAGAAAAAAGCAAGCTGCCTCTGGCGCTGGTGCGAGACATGAATTACAGAAACAGAAAGGTCACTGTTTCCATGCAAAGAAGGGTCCTCAAAAATCAAACGCTAATTTTGCAAGAATAAGAAGATGAAAATGATACCTGGAGAAATAGAGGTACGAGAAATGAGTTCCGAGAGAAGAAGTAATGAAGTTAAAATATAGAGAAACAAAGGTGTGAGACATTAGTGAGTTGTGAGATCTGAGTTCCTGTCTTCCTGGAGGGCGAGTCTAGTTCGGGAGACCAGTTGCGTGCAAGTATCATACCAACTAGAGACCCTTCAACGTCTGTTCCTCACGGCTACACTTTGAGGGCTTGGAACCAAGTGATAATGGGTACAAGTAAAAGAGCTCATTGAGTTGTATAATACAATTGAAGATCAAAAGCTATTAAAGATACTTGGTCGGCCAGCTGGTGGAAACAAACGGAGGTAAGGAAATCATTAAATTGTGATTAATCGTGTTACAGTATGTTGAGTGAATAGGTGAAGGACTTAACTAGTTAATAATCTGATATAATTAATTAGGACAATAAACTTATGATAGATCTATTTAGTCTATAATAAGGAAATGTTAAGAGGAAAAGAATTAGATTTTGTTTATTTATTTACTTAAGCATACAACTATTTAATCTTAGGAAATTTTGAACAAAGATTATTTGAACCAATTCCATGAAGTAACCTTAACTAAGACTTCAGGAGTAAAAAATCTTAATGAACTTATAAAACAAATAAAGTATGTTATGGTGTGAGACTAATGACAATAATAATAATCTTAACAAAACTTTATTGATAGGAAAGACTAGAAATCTTAACTACGAATGAGACTAAAGACTTGACAAATAGAAGTCTTATTTTATTCGTAATCATTTTATGAAGAATTTAAATTACAACGTAAAGATTAAGAAATTGAAGAACCTTGTGCAATAAATTTTAATGTATGAAGTTGATCACGAAAATAATCCTGATTAGTAAAAAGTACTAGATTGAAAAGTTATGAAATTACTTCGAAACTTTAGCCAGGAGTATAATTACACTTAGACTAAAATGTATAAAATCCTAGAACTTAGGAATAATCCAAAATGAGTTGAAACCAATATTCAGACCTCATAATTAGTTTGGAAATTCTAAGCTTAAGAATATTTTGAATAAAATTTAATATGAACTAGGAACTTAGAAATTTTATTGATTATTAAATTTCAGATTCTTACAAATAGCTCAAAGGAAAGCAAGGAACCCTAAAAATTAGCGAAACTAGGTGGGCGTGACTTCCTTGCTCATTTGCATTATATGGATTTAAGATATGAAACATTTGGTTGAATAGTTCTAGGATTATTAGAATTTTGTTATAAAATTAATTGAACTTGTTTAGCGTGCTTGGATGATGATACGATGATTTATTTAAATTGTGCCTTGTTTATTTATAACATGCATTAATAGGAAATTATGCATTTAGATTTCATTAGTTACTCATATGAATAGCCTACATTATTTGATTTATTTTCCATGATATGTGTAGTGGTTGGCATGATTGAAATTGTTTGAAAAAAACTAAAATAAGACGATGGTTTATTAAGAATTAACGTACCGGTACGATTGACGAGCTAGAAGCGGATCGAGGTGGCATCTCCTATATGTCACCGCTTGAGATCGTCAAGCCACAAGGCAGATCGTAGGTATTCCCACCCAGAGCTGACTGTGACAGCTCGAAGCCTTTAAGAGATGGTACGATGCCTGGGTAAATACACTCTTTTAGGTTGTGATGTGAGTGTCGATTGATTTTAGAAGGTTATTGGAACCTTCTGAGATTTGATTGGATCACAGGGAATACCGAGAGACATCTCAACCCTCTTCTGGTCTTAGACTTCGACTAAGATAAATAAATGTTTGAACGCCTAATGTTTGAAAGTGTTTGTAATATTTTGGATTAGGTCTGTATAATGCATGTGATGTGTAGGATCGATCCACTAAGCTTTCGAGCTCACTCTCACTTTATTTTTTAGGTACACTTGGACGTAGAATATGTTGACTTACATCAGAAGACTCGCACTCTGATTGGACACCTCATGGGGAGGTCGTCCGGGATAGGTGACTTGAAAGTCATGTTTTATGTATTTTACTGGATTGCTTTAATATATTTACATTTGTTTAACTTCGATTGTTTTATCTTTCAATGGCTTTCCTTGTGTAACGATTTTGGTTTAAGTGAATAGTTTTAAAAGTATTCCGCTTCATTGCTTATGATTTATTCGGTAAAATTATTGTGATTTTCTATCTTGCACAGAATATCTTTATAGACATTGACTTGAGAACAAAGGGTTATGAGCTTGATTTTGAGGAAAAGATTTTGACAAAAGAAAAAAAACTTTTAGTAGCATCTCGATTTTCGACGGGCGACGATCCAAACGTGAGGTAAAACGTGAACGGAGGTCTGGCCGAAAATTGGGATGTTACATGAGTTGATTATAAATCCGCGAGATTATGATATTACATGGGGTCCCAATATCCATTTTGTCTGATAGAGATGCTCAGTTTACATCCCATATTTGGCAGAGCTTGCAAAGTTAGTTGGGGACGAGAGTAAACCTAAGCACAACCTTCCATCCACAGATTGATGCTCAGTCTGAGAGAGTGACCCAGATTTTGGAAGATACGCTCTGTGTATGTGTCCTTGATTTTGGTAGTAGCTAGGAGGATCATTTAGCATTGTGTGAGTTTGCATATAATAACAGCTACTAGGCGAGTATCAACATGACACCATTTGAGGCATTATATGGTCGACCTTGTTGATCGCCAGCTTGTTGGGTCGAAGTTGGTAATATAGTAGTTTTGGGCCCTACTTTTGTACAGGAACAGAATGAGAAAATCTAACAAATTTGTCAAAACATGAAGGCAGCTCAGGATCGACAAAAGAGTTATGTAGATAACCGAAGGAAGATCCTTGAGTTTGACGTTGGTGATCATGTACTACTTCGGATTTCTCCTCGAAAGGGGCAGACTCATTTTGGTATTTCAAAGATGTTCACTTCAAAGTATATTGGACCTTTCAAGATCCTTGAGAGGATAGGCCTTGTTGCTTACTGATTAGCATTACGGCCTCAGCTAGTGGGAATACACAATGTATTTCATGTGTCGATGTCGAGAAAGTACTACCCCAACCCCTCGCACGTGTTAGACTGGAGATATGTTGATTTGCCAGAGGATTGTATCTATCATGAGGCTCCGGTAGCTATCATTAATCAAGCCGTGAAGAAACTGCGCAAGAAAGAGATACCGATGGTATGTGTGCTCAGCAGTTTCATGGCGCCAAACATGATACCTGGGAGCGAGAAGACTACATGGCGAGTCATTTCCGTGAGATTATGAGAATCGCTTCTTGATTTTTGTTACCTTAGTAAATTTCAAAGACAAAATTTGTTCTAAGGAGGGGAAACTGTGACGACCAATATTTTTGAAATTAAGTCGACATGTTTGACATGTATCAATTAATGAATTATAAATGAAAACACATAATTTTATGAAAATTATATAAATTATGATTTTATGGGAATTGTATAAATTGATGCGTATGATTTTTTTTTTGCAGTAATTGTATTAGATGAGAAATAATAAATAATAATTGAAAACTGAAAAGAAAATTAAAATATTTATGTATGATGTGTTGTAGTGAGAAAAAATCATAATAATAATAATAATAAATATATTGAAATGAATTAATGTAATTAAGTAATTTTTGCATACAAATATATGTGTGTGTGTGTGTGTGCATGTGTGTGTATAAGAAAAAAAAAGTATATATATATAAGAAAACAAAAAGTAAAGATAAATGAGATAAATGAATAAGTAATGAGGTGGAGATAAGACCAAATGGAATGAGGTTGTGACCTCATTAATGGGTGGTAGGACCTACCTTAAACCTATCCCACCAACAACTATAAATACTCCCTCTCCAATTCATTCTTTGCTCACAAATTTCTCATCCGAGGTCAAGGTAAAATGACCAAGTGAAAGAAAATCGAATAACAAAAAAAAGAAAAGAAAAAAAAAAGAGAAAAAGAAAGAAAAGAGGAATATATATATATATGAAGAGTTGTCTGTTTTGGAGGATCTGACACTTTGAGTAAATCATTTTTCACCTCTTTTCAATTCAGAATTGTTATAGAAATTGTGAATTATAATTTTTATAGTGTAGTTTTCAATAAAAATATTAGTTTATTGTTCGACCCAAAACTAGGGTGTGTTTTCCCTATGAATGAAACTACACAATGTTTATATATATATATATATATATATATCATTGTATTCAAATTAATAATTAAAACATAGATATGAAAACTATTTATACCATTGTGGACCTTCGGAATTTATATAATAGTTGGAAGTCGACACATAGGGTATACCCATTAAAACTGAAATTTTAGTTGGCGGATATTGAAATGTTTAGAATGAAATTTTGAACTCAATGATACTGAAATTAAGATTTTTGGAGCTCAATTGATATATTAAATTAGCATTTATGCAATTTAAAGATTAATTAATAAATATAGAAAAAATATTATATAATATTACATAACATTATGAAAAACTTATTGGAAAACATGTGTAACATAGGAAATAATTAAAATTTTCCGATTTACTGTATTAAATTGCCAAATTTATGAAAATGGTTAGTTATCATGTACCGAAGGCAGGACACAAGTTGACAATGCGGGTTTTTGGTATTTCGGGTCAATATTAAGGGCTTATTGGTACAAATTGACCATGTTGATCACGTTGACCCTATTGATCATATAGGTCAGTGAGTATTAAGTTTAATTAGAATTGATTGTACTGATCAAAGTTGACCAAATACATAATTGGACCACAATTAACCAAGTCAATCCTTTCATAGACCAAGGACCATGAAGTTAGATTTAAGTGAAGTTTCATATAGATATTAAGAAATCACATTGATCACGTAGGATTAAGCATTAGTGGGATGCGACCAGTTACTAGAGGAGCACTGGGAGCTGAACATTCTTGTGAGTAGTGTTTTCTATTTTATCACTTAACTTGTTATTCTCTTTATAAATAAAATGTTATTACACATTGAAATGCATTTTCAATCTTTAAATGGGTTTTTGAATAAGAAAATGTGCATCAAATCTCGAGATTCAATGGTGCGAGTTAGGCTATTGGATGTGGTAAAGTATTGTGGACGAGTGGCCATCATACTTGAGGGTATGTTCTGGGCAGGTCTATTAATTAGGCTCCCCTATGGAAGATCTAAGGCCGCCATACATGAGGAATGAGCTGGCGAATCCCTATGATATGTTATGAGAATATGCCTAACCATCGGGTACACCCACTCGAGTTGATTTATTATTGCCTTATAGGCTATTGAGAGCTTCGGCAAGTGTTTCCAGCATTAAAAATGTTTTCAAAATGGAAGGTACACGACTGCATTGTGGATTTAACAATTATTAACTAGTGCATTCATTTGAATATTATTATTGTACATGCATACATGACATTGTTTTACAGAATTTCTGTTCTAAGTTATAAATTATGTTACATTACTCATTTAGCCGCTATGGACAAAATCGGCTCACTACACTAACATTTTAGGTTCTTCTTCTACGCTAAAGGGAAGAAGGTGGTCATTACGTAGAGCGCACCTCTTTTATTTAGGTAGGATTCCTCATGTGGTTTACTGTTTTATAGAGTTAGTACGATGTATAGGACGTGAGAAATTAACATTGTAGATATTCTAATTATTACATTTCTGCTACTGCTGCATAGAAAAGACTATACATAAATACTTTTTGTTTAAAAAATTTCTACTGTAATTAATTGTTTAGCTACTTTCGTATCTCTTATGATTATTCTAACGATGTTGTATATGGATAAGAAGGGGGCTTAATGGTGTTTTGGCAAGCTCGGCTTGCGAATGAGTTTGTTAAGGAACTGTGCCTATCGGCTCACCCTTCATCCTAGGGAAGGGGTCCAGACAGCCAAGTATGTCTCTAAGTGTCTAACCTATTACCAGGTGAAAGTTGAGCGCAGAAAACCCACCAAAATGTTACAACTACTCCCAATCCTAGAATGGAAGTGGGATAATATTGCCATGGATTTTCTTAGTGGATTACCTATGAATCAAAAGGGAAAAGATACTGTATGGGCAATTGTGGATCATCTCACTAAAATGGGGCATTTTTTGTCCATTAGATCCACAAATCAAGTCAGTAAATTGGAAGAACTCTACATGAAAGAAATAGTAAGGTTACAAGGTGTGCCTAAGACCATGGTGTCAAATAGAAACTCTCGATTCACATCACAGTTCTGGCAAAGTCTACAAAAGGAGTTGGGCACAAGACTCCCCATGAACACCACTTTCCATCTACAAACTGATGGTCAATCAAAGAGAGTCATTTCGACACTACAAGACATGTTGAGGTCTTGCATCCTTAATTTCAAAGGCAGTTGGGGCAAGTACCTATACCTAGTAGAGTTTGCCTATAACAACAGTTATCAAACAAGCATAAAGATTGCTCTGTATAAAGCTCTCTATGGAAGGTTTAGCAGATCACGAACTTATGGGCAGAAGTTGAGGACTATGTGCTTACAGGGCTAGATCTAGTAGAAGAGATGAATAATCACGTCAAACAGATCCAGAAGAGATTGGCCACAGCACAAAGTAGGCCAAAGAGTTATGTTGATAAAAGAAGACCCCTTGAGTTCTATTGAGGATAAGCCTTCAAAAAAGGATCAAGAGGTTTGGATGTAAAGGAAAGTTATCACCTAGATTGATCAATTTGTTCGAGATATTCAGAAGAATTAGAGATTGTGCTTATGAGTTAAACCTACCAAATAAGAAGTCATCGGTTCACAACATGTTCCATGTATCAATGTTGAGGAAATTGAGCCTGATACCTCTCAAATAATCCCTTGGGAAGAAGTAGACGTCTAAGAGGATGCAATATACGAAAAAAACGATAGTTAGAATCCTAGACCGTAAGGTGCAAAGCTTAAGAATGAAGGACATCCCCCTAGTCAAAGTTCTCTAAAAGCATCATGGAATGGAAGAGGCGAAATGTAGACAAAGTACCTAAAACTCTTCACCAGAAGTGCATAACAAGACAACGTCTGAATGAAGGAGTGCAAATTTCAAGGACGAAATTTCTTTTAAGAGGGGTAGGTTGTAATACCCCAAAAATTGTACAAAATTTGATAAATAAATTAAATTAAATTAAATATACTTTAGTGGAATAATTCCTTGGAAAATCTATGAAATTATAGTACAAAAGAAGTATAAGTTCAAAACTATGACAGGATTGACAAACCAGAAAGAAAAACAAAACAATTACACAAGAATCATTGGTTATCGCAGTAATAGAAATGACCACCATGGTATTGTGTCGTTGCCTAGAAAAATGGAAGATGTTCTAGTTACCCCGATAATGCTTCGTTGCCTAGAAAACAGAATTAGAAACACTATTGGACTACCACGGTAGTCATGCATGTGAAACATGCGCAAAACAAATTGGAAAGTTACCAAACAATTTTGGGAACATTTCCAACTCGATAACAACTTCTAAAATTTGATAATTGTTATTATTCTTTGGTGTGTATGGATCAAGGAATACAATGAATTAGAAAGATTCCACACTAGAATCAACTCAAACTTTCCAAACTATGACCATTGAAGCTGTATATAAACCATGCCCAACCACACCATTCTCCTCCTCCTAGCAAGAATGAACTAGTTCTCTTCTTGCTATCCCGGCAGTCCCTTAGCGTTCCTCTTCGTCCCAAGCTATTCTACATAGCAAACAAACTAATAGGAAGAGGAGAGACAGAGATTGGCACAGATTCTACTGCTAAACAAGAGCATGGATCAACCAAAGAGATTTGAAGGTTCAAAAAAGGTATAACCACCCAATCTCAATCTCATGTACACACCTTGTTTCCTAGAAATCAAGGTAGTAAGGCACCATGGTCATAGGAGAACACAGAATGAGTAAAATAAACCCAAAAGTTATATTTCTCTATTGACTACTGCGGTAGTGATCGCAGTAGTGTCATTGTGTTCGTCTGATTCTAAGAAATCCACACAAACTACCACGATAGTGTGTCCAACTTTGAAAACATCTTTTGGTTATCACAGTAATGCTCCTGAGATCCCTATTTTCTACCCCTATCTTCTAGTTATCGTGGTAACCCTACCGCGGTATACTAAGGCAATACCATGTTTAGGCTCATTTAGGGTGATTTCTTTGACCATCACAAACCATATAAGGCAAGGGACCATTAGATTATGATCTAAGAATGTCGGAAACACATAAATAACCCATTAGTCTTGATTTTCAAGGTTGAAGGATCAAAGAGCTTGGACTATTCAAAGCGAAGGGGTTGAGCGATCAAGGTGAAAGTGATTTCTGAGTTTTACCTTATTACTTTGATTCAAGTGTTATGTACATAGTTGCTTGCCTAGTTTAGAGACATGCCATGATTTCTATATGCTTGTTGACATGAATATCATGCTCAAACATTTACATGCTTACCTATCTACTTCAAATCTGTTATTGGCATGAATGATCACTAAAAAGAAAAGAATAATAAACATAATAACCAAGTAAAGCCATGAGGGCGAATTTTCACCATGAGTGTTCTAACTTGGTACTTCGAGGTGAACCGAGGCTTCATATTGAACCCCACTTCACATATGATGGGTTTGAATTTTCGAACTAAACATCTCCCCTCATATTTAGAATGCTGGGGCATATTTTCCTTTCGAATCTAAATGTCAACCAATAACAAACAATTGTTTGAATCGCATAATCTATGAAAGTGTTTTGTTATGTATGTTTTCTTTGTTTTGAAATTGTGAGTTAAATATTTGGGATAATCCACTATGTTCTTAAGCTCACCCTTCCTTTTCTAATCTTTCAGGAAAATAATGATCAAAAGTTGCATAGCCAAGTTTATTTAGTATTTATGAAATGTTTAGATTGGGAATGTTGGCCTTAATTTAATTGTTGGGCATGTTGGCCCAATTTACTTTATTTTGAATATTAAAGTTATTTTAGTTGTAATAAACATGAAGGTCTTTGTACCTCTTGAAAGTATTATTTTCAAATAAATGATGATTTATTCGTATCAATTATTCTACACATGTTTCATATAATCCTTGAGAGTTAAGTGCTCAAGAAATCTCGAGAAGTTGAGGCTTGCAAACCAAAAAGAGTGGATATAATGTGACATCGCTTGCCTCCTGGGCGGCCCAAAGTGAACGACATGTGCACTAGACTCGAATGTGCTTGGGCAAGGCAGAGGTAGGGTGTTATACTTGGCAACACCCAAATCTCTACCTATGGTCCTTTTCTTAGACCTAGAGTCTCAATTCCTGGTTGAAAGGTTCTTTTATTGAGCTAACAACCTCCATCAATTTTCAACCTTTAGTATCACCTTTGTACTCTAGTAATCACTTTGCCCGATATTATAATTGTAATATTCCCTCCTTTCGATAGGAAAATAATTTCAAGCATGTTCTTCAACTTCGATCACTTGTATGAGCCAATGGGACAACCTCTAATTGGACGACGAGACAGAGTCTAGTTAGCTACTGGCCTTCTCGAACAAAATAACCCATCTCCCTTTCAATGTTTAGCTTTACTCAGGATAAGGTTTCCTCACTATCAGCTAAACTCGTAATCTTCCTATCCAAACAAAACATTTAAAACATACATATATTGAAAATAGACCTTGTTATTCAAAAATAGAAGGCATGGCACAACTTATAGTTCTAACTCGCCTCTAACATCACCTTTGACACTTTGTCTAATACCTAGGGTTCTGATACCACCTTTGTAACACTTTGTCTCCTCCTCATGGTCCACGCTAACTATTTTTCTAGTTCCAGAGGGCGCAATTTATCAAAATGCCCTCAAACCCAAATAATCAACACGTTATCATCATGGGAAAAGTGTAACATCAATCACCTTGGGCCACTCGAGAGGCAAAAGCATCACTTTATCTCTTTCCTTATATATCTTTTTACTGTCTCAATTCTAGGAGACTTCCTATCACATATAAACTCACATAGATTCCACATAAAACACTTTGAAATCTTTAGGTAAAATAAATAATCATCATTATTTGAAAAATCAATTTCAACATTCAATAGATACAATGACCTTTGAACTTATTCAAACAAAAAACTGTAAAATGAAAGAAACTAGGGCCAATATGCCTGACTAAGACAAAACTAGAAAAGAAGACTTTGAAAGTAGTCTTTATCATCCACGCAGCCTCTGATCTTTAGTTTCCTGAAATGTTAGAAAAAGGGGTGATCTCAAGAACCCAATGGATCATCCCAAATATTTAACTCATTATTCCAACCAAATAAAACATACATGTCAAATACTTTTATAGATTAGATAATTCAAACAATAACTTCTTTATTAGTTGACTTTAAGACCAAAAGGGCTAACCTTGGTGTTCATATCTATAGACAAACTACTATTCTATGCCACTTTCCAAAGGATATAGGGACACACTCATCACCCAACATCTCGGAACTAGGGACACACTCATCGTTCCATCCATAGAACACCCACTACACCAATATGTGGTTCTATTCTTTATTAATATTTCATTAAGTGTAAATCAAATCATAGCATATTTAGTTAAGACATAAACAATAGATTATCACAAGAGCCAGGTAAACATTACAGGCATGTTATATCACACAACATAGATCATGTTATCATATCATCATGTATTATCATTCATGTAACTCTAAGCATGCATATTCAAAGCATAACATGTACATGCAAAACATAACATCTATATTCAACATGATCTTAGACTAACAAGATCGATGCATACATCATTTGAATCAAAATAATAAGGTAAAACCTAAAAATCATATCCACCTTTAATGCCTAGCTCTATCCTTGTGGTGTTGATTCAAGCATCTTTGAGCCTCCAACCTTGAAGATTAAGATTCAATGCATTATTTTTTATGATCATGGTGTTTCTAACGTTCTTGAATCATATTCTAATGGTCCCTTGTCCTATATGGCATATAATGGTCAAGGAAATCATGTTAGATAAGTCTTAATGTAGTTCTGATTCTGTGTACCGTGGTAGGAAGAAGCATTACCATAGTAATCAGAAAGCAAAAGTGAAAAACTAGAAGTGCAGAGGACTAGCGAGGTGGTGTACCGTGGTGACCATTGTGTTTTGCAGAAAATAGATGCACTACCATGGTAGGCTACCATAGTAGTCAGGTCAATTTCCTAGAAAATTGAGGAAGACAATGGCACTACGATGGTAACACTAATCACTATCGCAATAGCCAATAGAAAAATTGGATTTCTGGATATGTTTCTCTGATCCCTTGTGCTCCTACAATCTTGGTATCCTGCTACTTTGATTTCTAAGCCATGAACGTGCATTTAGGACTGAGACAAGTTCATTCTACCTTCTTTGATTCGTCGAATCCTCCGCTTGTTCCAAAAGAACACCCAACAATGTGTTCTTGCTACTATGATGCAGAACTCTGATTTTCCTCCTTCCTACTACTCTACTTAATACATAGAACAACTAGGGAACGAAAGGGTTTAAGTGAGCTAGAAGAGAGGGAATTCGCCACTTGCTTGAATGAAGAGAATGGGGTGCTCAAGCATGGTATATACAAAGTTTGAATTGACATGTTTTGGGAGGTTTTGAGTTGCTTTCATTGTAGAAACATTTACTAAACTTTGTTTTGCTTGTCCCCCAAGCACAAATATTAGCAAGTAGTGTTTTTAGAAGTTACCCATGCATTGGAAGTTTTCCATAATTGTTTTGGAAACTTTACAAAATTGTTTTTCACATATTTTATAAGTATTATCACGGTAGTGGCATTGTATTACCATGGCAATCAAAACGCATTGTCTTTACTAGATTTTCTAGGCAGGAACAGACTATTGTAGTAGTGTTTTTCATTATCGCAGTAACCAGTGGGTTGTATGTTTGTAGATTTTTGTGTTTTGTTCCAGTTTACTTATCCCTTTGTATATTTGATTGTATATGTTTTACATCATAAATTTTATTGTTTTCTCAAAGTTTACTTTATTTCAATTATTTTATTTTATTTTAATTATTTAACAAAATTTTAGGTTATTACATAGATAATGAGTAGATTATTGATTCAGGTTATTCTAATCATATGTATGTTTGATTGTACATATTTTACATTATAAATTTTGTGATTTGTTCAAAGTTTATTTTATTTGAATTATTTTATTTTAATTATATGAAAAAAATTTTGATACTGCACAGTGCATAGCAGAATTAGTATTAGGAGTTACAAGTACAAATTGAGGTCTTTCTTTAAGTTGCACGTTAATTTTTATAATTGGGAATGTACCTATTCCATAATAATCTCGATTGGTAAAGATCGTCTTTGTGCTAGCAATATATTTGAGATTAGTCGTCCTAACCCAAAAGAGGTTAATGGAAAATTTGGAGGTTCAAGACAAAAAATAAATAAAATAAAATAACTAAAAATCTAGTTTTTACCACAAAAGTAAGAAATCACCAGAGGAGAAAAACTAATCAATATTTTTTATGACCTAAAATACATGTTCAATAAACATTAGTGATACCTATATTGATAATATTGCATATCGTGGGTCCTATTTTTTAATTTTTCTCTAATCACCTCATCATAAAAAATAAAAAAAAAAGGAAAAAACAAATTTTGAGTAAGTTTACATTTTGTTTTAGCAATTTCCAAATTTAGAAAAAATTAAAAATATGTATATAAAAAATAAAAAAATAAAAAAATAAAACAATACAACAACCTTTTGCTTCTCTCATTCTAGGCCTTTCTTTTTGTAGCTCCGGTTTGAATGGGTCTTCCGCGAGATACACCAGAATTCCATAGAGAGAGAGTTACGATGGGGAACAAGGAAGCTGAAGGATAGAACACCATATTCAATGGCAATGGCGTCAAAAGAACAAATAATCAGAACAGGAGACAAAAGAGTATACGTTGTTTCGGGATTTTTATTTTTGTGTATAGTTTCAGGTGGAGCGTTCCTAGGAATGTACGTTGCCCTTCCTGAATCCCAAACCGCTGCTTGGTATCCTATTGCAGGAATGATATTAGTTTGCATGCCATGGTTCTTTTGGCTCCTTACTTTCACCTACTCCTGCTTCTCTTTTAGGATTAGAAACTCATCCAAAAATAACTTCTACAAAACCAATATGCAACAACAACAACAACAACAACATCTAACCAAGGCAGCAAGCTCCAAGGAAGAGGCGACTGACATGAAACCCCACGAAGCAGGTCGAGTTCAATTTGGAGCAACAACGATCATGGGAGAGGACGAAGATGATCAAGATGGGCATGATGCTAATGAACCGAACAGGGGAGATGAGGCGCATGAGGAGTCATCGACGGCATCTAGCACAACCGATAATGGTCAACGTTCGTTTTCAATTCAATCTCATGAATCTGAGTTGCCATTAGCCTTGTCTATGAGATCATGAAAGTCTTAGCGAATGATTGTGTTTTAAATGTGTTAATGATGCATGACGATTGACCGTGCACAATAGAAGAGGAGTGGCCAGTACAAATCCATGGAGAACATTAACATAAAATGTGTCAAGTTCTTTCTTCTTGGCAATTGGAATGACCAGATAGACACAAATCCATGGTATAAAATGTGTCTATTTCTTTCTTCATGTCGGTTGGTATGGTGTGGTTCAGTGGTTTATATATATGATAGTAGTACTTAGAATCAGGAGTTTCTAACACAAGTTTATCACAATGAAAGGTTGCAAAATCTTTTACATTCAATTTTTTATTTCTCATTTCATGTTTCTTACTAAAATTTTTTTTATTCTTGAAAAAAAAAAAAAAACTTGTTTGGTGTTTCCAAAATCTAACCCAATGAAATCAAATAAAAAAAAGTTTATGTAAATGTTATATCTATAAATAAGTAATCAAAGAAAATTTGAACAAGCAGCTATTATACATTTTCTTAAATAACTATTTTTTCTTAAACTTTTTTTCTCCTAAAAATGTCTTTCAAATAAAATTGAACTGATTAAGTTTTTTATAACTTTTATTACCTTTTGTTTTTGAATACAAAAATAAGATTTATGAAAAAAAAACGATTTGAAACCGATTACACTCAGATTGAATATTATTTTAAAATAATCTCTACATCGTATAAACGTACAAATATTGTTGGTTGAATAAATTTAAGTTATAAGACTGACGTACCATAATTATTGTTGGCTAAATGAACTTAAGTTGTAGAATTGATGTGCAATGGCGTATTGTTTTTTTTTTTTTTTTTTTTTTTTTTTTTTTTTTTTTTTTTTTTTTTTTTAAGAAAACGTGAAACTACTTATTTTAATTTGTTAAAGAGTTGTTTATATATATATATAATTAACAAAACAAGGTTATATTTTCAATCCACAATAAACTTGAATAATTATGCATTATACACTAAGAATCATTTCATTTCTATAACGTATCCTAAATTCAAAATCAAGTTTGTACTAGAATTTACTAGCAATAATATGTTCGCATTTACATTTTCAACTGTTTAATTAAATAATAGCCATCCTTACCAATATATAGGTATTAAAACTTCAAGATATATAATGCTTTTATCTTGATAAAACGTTATTTTTACTAAAAAAATTATAGAATCATAGCTTGAAAAGCAATTTTTAAAATACAACTATCGCTTTAATATTTTTTTAAAAAAATTATGTATAGTTGTTTTTAACATTTTTAATGTTTAATATGTATACTGCATAATTATTTAAGTCTGTTGTGGATTGCAAATATAACCTTGTGTCATTAATTATATTGATTTATAAATATAATTTTTGTAATACATTAAAACAAGTTTGTACTAAATTGTAGAAGGTAATAATACGTTGCATTTAGATTTTTATTTTTTAATCAAATAGCTATTCTTATCAAAATATATAGCAATTTTATTTCGATAAAAATTATTTTTACTAAAAAAATCATAGAATCCTAGCCTCGAGAGCTTTTCTTTGTTTTTTTTTTTTCAAATGCAACCATCACCTTAATTTTTTTTTTCTTAAATTGTGTTTAGTTATTTTTTTATCAAGGTTGTAATTTTGATAGAACATAATCTTAAATATGAAAGTAAAAATCTTGATTCTTGAAGATTCTTTCATACTATGATTGATCAATGTACACAAAAAAAGGGGGGTAGGGCTAATTCATCCCATTTGTGGACTTGTTCACCCTAAAAATAATGCCAATTTTTTAAATAATATCCTTGCTTAAAATGACCATTTTGTCCCTTATGATAACCCCAAAAATAATGCCAATTTTTTAAAGTGTGGGGCTAAAATCACCCCAAGAGTGGATTTCTTCACCCCTAATTCTAAGTTCAACCCACCTAATTTAAAATTTTAATATATTCACCCCAATTTTTTATTGAAAACCCTAAAATACACTTAATTAAACCTTAACTAATATTATTAATAACTCAAACCCCACTATATTAGTCTCGGCCGCACAAAGCTAAGACTCACTATATAAGTCTCGGCCACCTCCTACTGAGACTCATATAGTGAGTCTCGGCCACCTCTGGCCGAGACTCTTACAGTGAGTCTCGGCCACCTCCGGCCGAGACTCTTACAGTGAGTCTTAGCCACCTCTGGCCGAGACTCTTATAATGAGTCTCGGCCACCTCTAACCGAAAGTAAAAATTGTGAAACTTAATCTACCGAACTTACATGATTTTTATAATTTTTTTCAGTCTCAGCCAAAGGCAGCCGAGACTTATTATAAGAGTCTCGGCCAGAGGTGGTCGAGACTATATAAAAGAGTATCGGTAGGAGGTGGCCGAGACTCATATAATGAGTCTTAGCAGGAGGTGGCCGAGACTCACTATATGAGTCTCGGTAAGAGGTGGTCGAGACTCATATAATAAGTCTCGGCCTTGTGCGGCCGAGACTCTGCTCGATTTTAACTCTTAAAAATATAATCTTTTAAATCAAAAAAATATAAAAAAATATTATGTTATTCATTTGGTTGCTAGAAACTCATTGGAATGGTCTTCGACAGCTTGCCGAAATTTCTTCGAAAGTTCGCCGAAATTCATTTTATAGGTCACCAGAGATTAAATAGATAGTGGATTGTTTTTTAATGAGATTGTCTAGTGATAAGTGGAGTAATTAGTGAAGGATATTTAAGTCATTTTATACGAGGTTATTTTTGAAATAAAAATTTGGGGTGAAAAGAGCCACTCTTGGAGTGATTTTAGCCCCACTCTTTTTTAAATAATATCCTTCCTTAAAATGACCATTTTGTCCCTTATTATAACCCCATTTATTCACCAAAAGTTCATGCACTCCACCCAAACAGTCCCAACACCAAGCACACCAATGGTCACGTTTTTTCAACGATACTCCAATCAATTTTTTAATCAATTTTTCGGCAACACTGGTGAGGATTGCATTATATAGCTTGTATAAGTATCTATTTTTTGTAATGATTTATATTGCAATGTCTCTTATTTGTAGTATAACAACGGTTTTTTACTTCCCTTTTTTAGGTTAAGGCATCCGCTTGAATTAATTTTTGATATATTTTCTTAAGAAATTGATTCTACAAACAATGTAGGTGCCAATAAAGTAATTTTTTGTCTTATTCCCATGATATTTATGTGTTTATTTGCCAAAAAAAATTTATATGTCTCGTTCTTGTATAATAGTCTAACAACCCAATCGAAACGCATCACTTTTGTCATAGGCAATGTCCTTGTCTTGCAACTTGAGATATGATCACATTCATAGGTAGTTACTTTTGCTTTCTATTTGAGAACTGAGATATTACTGTTTTTGAAATCACTATCTCCTAGCAACACCAAGTCACATCCCACAACATATCAGAGTAGCAACATATTAATTCATAACATAAATAGTCAAGGACATTGGCATGAATGAAGAGAATTGACTTACCTTCAATAATGATCAAACGTTGGCCCCTGTGGTCGAGGTTTATACAAAATAATAAATATCGGGCCCCACGGCCAACTCTAGAAAGTAAATGAGCACAATGAAAGTAAAGTGGGACACATGCCCTAAAACTGAAAAATAGAAGTAAAATTGTAATCCTACACGACCTCATTAGTGAGGCATACAACTAGTACCAAATAACTCCTCTTCACTTGTCAGTACAAGTGCCTTCAGTGATTTCTTGAAACAAAAAAAAAGAGTTAGGTGAACTCAAGAGCCCAATGGATCATACACAGTACATCATAAGAATTATTAAAGTTAAAATACAAAGCATACACACACTTATCAAACATTAGGCAAATTAGACAGTTCAATTATTTAGGGTTGATATTAAAACAGAAAAGACCTTCATTGGTATTCCCCATTAGGTCTAGAATATTGAAAGTAACGCCCATAGCCCAATTACGGACCTTATCTCAAGAGTGAAGTCTCAACTCGACTACCAATCTCATCTTACTATTATCACAGTAGCATCAAGGCCTGCCTTGGATTGGTGACACCCACGATGATACTAGACCACTACCGCAGTGCTAACATCACCGCACTGGTTTGTGGTTAGATTTATTTATCATCTTTATTTAGTGACCACTAGCATACTCTACAATATCAATATCCTAGATATAAATAAGCAACACATTCTGATAAGTTGTAAGTCATGCATAGGATCCACAAAAGTCATGATATTCCTCACGAGGTGCACATAGCATATCTTCTAAACAATATTTGACATTCATGAATCACACAACATGCTATCAACACTATAAAAGACAAGCAGTCATCCAACAGCTGTCAAACACATCCCTAGCATGCTTCTAAACGTTAAGTAAAGGAAAAAAATCAATCATACTTTATATTCAGAACTAAAATAACATTAAACAGTGTGAGTATTCATTTCCACCTGTTTCTTTGTTTGGTTCCTTCAATCTTCACTTCACTATGACAATCTTCTCAAATCCTCAACCTTTAATTATCATAAGTCAATCTTTATAGCACTTCTAATGTTTCAATTTCAAAATTGATTGATTCCCTAGTGATTATGGCATGTGATTGCGTAATGGGTCATAGTTTGGCAATTATCATGTACCCCTATCCCTAAATAACTCACATTAGGCTACCATGGTAATCAATGGGCATCTATTGCACTATCGTGGTAGTTTGTGCACGTTGCAAGAAATTCAGTCATTACCGCGGTAGGGCTTCGTGTTACCATAACAACTAGAGGTTGGTCTTTTGTGTAAAGTGCATTACCGCGATCAGCCACTGCTATAACCATAGTAGTCAAATGATTCCCAAAAAATTTGCACTTTTGTAACACTCGGCCTCCCCCTCATGGCCCAATGGCTCGGCACGTTCAAGTTGCATGCATGCCTATTAAGAAGTAGCCACCCTAGAGGCGAGCCTGTGTCACATTATGTCATTACTTCCTTTTTTCAAGTCTCAACTATAACACCCTAGTTCTCGATCCTTCGTTTCTGTCACATCTGTCACGCATTGAGAGACGGGTCATTAAATTTCAGCACATATATCATCTACCAAGAATTGGGACATTACTTTTCTCACATTCAATTTCTCGTTAAATATCTTTTGGACATACCAGATCTCATATAAATAATTCATCAATCTCTTAGACACACCCAGAAATATTAATAGGCAAAAAAACATAATGAATCTCATCAAAACTCATAGATTAAACTGAATAAACTAGGCATAAAGTATTCATATAATAATATGAAAATAGGCCCATGTGGCCCAATAACAACTCTTAAAAACATTAAGACAAAACTAATAAAAGGGACATCTGCCCAGTTCGACTAATATTCATAAACCAAAATGAAGCAAAAACAAATCACAACCTCCTAGTGGGATCTGCGAATATCTAGACAGCACCTAGCCGTACCATAGATCGAAGAGTCTCAAAGATCACCTGAAATGAAAATGTTGGGGTGAGCTTGAGAGCCCAGTGGATCTTACACAATACATCAATAGCATTATTTAAATCAAACACAAAACACGAAAACACTTATCAAAGATTTGGCATTTCAAACATTAAGTTAGCAAATGTGGTTAATTAGAATAGAAGGGTTTAACCCTGATCTTCTCTCATCATTATCATGTTAGAGAAGATGACAAAAATGCACTATATGTCAGATTCCAATGGGGCAAGGGCACACCCATTACCCAACATGGAAACTAGGGTCACACCCATCGCTCCATCACCAAAGAACTAGGGTCACAACCATTGTTCTATCATTGGAACTAGGGGCAAACCCATCATTCTTTATCGCAAGAACACCCATAGTGATCCCCCATGGACCACTGCGACGGTACGTGGTTCAATTCTTAGTTTATCTTTGTTTGAGCATTAATGAACATCTCATAACAAGCATAGTTATCATTTCATCATGTATAACACATCTTTGTACAATAACATAATCATGGTGATCATCTCATAGGAACATAAATAAAGCCGCAATCATCTCATGTTATAAAGCATTGTAAACCCCAAACATGGACATATAACTCATGTTATTATAACATTCATGCATTCATGCCATTCGCAAATCATTTAGACAATACCCTACCATGCTTTTAGGCATTCAAGAACTGTAAACACACCACATGTTTAGGATTAAAATTCAAATAATACTAGGGAACAAGGTAATCACTTTCACCTTTTCTCTCGTTTCCTTAGGCCTTTGTTTCGCACTGTATTAGCTTTGTCTTTTAATCTACGAGATTCAAAATTACATTAAATGAGTTTGAAACATTCTCAAGGTCTCTTAAATCATAATGTAATGGTTCACTAACATTAATATCCTAAGATGTACACATTCCACCATTTTTTCCTTTGATTACTGTGGTCAGCGGTTTGTTACTAAAGTAACCAGTGGGTTCGTGTGTTCAATGTGTGTTACCATGTGCACTAGCATGATTTGTCGTTACTTCTAGTGTTTCGTACTCCAACACTCTTATTACATTCAAAACACACACATACATGAATGGGAAAACATTATACCTCATAGTCTTTTGTTCTTCCCCCTTGTTCTCCTTCAACACAAGGTTTTGAACCCTCTATTGATCTATGTTTCAAAAAAAATGTGCATACTCTCAAGGAAAACAAATCTAAGACAAAAAACTATGATTCCAAGTAAGGTTTCATGATTTACCTGAGCACAATGATTTGGAACAGCACCTCACCTAATTTCCCTTCTTGTTGGCGTTGTTCTTTACGAATCTAGGCTTTGAGAACCAATAGAGAAGGGTTTGAACAAATAGAAACTAATCTAAATGGTATGAAAGGGAGGAAAATTTGATTATTGGCAGCTAGTATCAATTCTGGGAATAGTGGTGCGACTGTAGGGTTACAATGATGATTAGGGTTGTTCATCGCACTGGTTACACATATATAATTCACGTATTACCGCAGTCACTCGAAGGATTACAATAGTAACTAGAACCCTACTTTTCTAAGTTTTAGTCGAATTACCACGATAATCAAAAGAATGACCATGGTAACTAGAACTTTGTGATTTTTTAACGTTTCAGTAATTCATAGAATTACTGCGGTAACCAATGGACGGTTACCATGTGAAATTTTGTACTTTGCTTAAGTTTACCGATTCTTTTGTACATTTGATTAAAACTCTCCTAAAACAGGTTTTCATGGATTTTTTCAGGGTTTATTGTGCTTGAATTTTTTTTATTAAAATTTATCAAAACTCTATAAAATTTTTGGGGTATTACAATCTACCCCCCTTAAAAGAATTTTGTCCTCGAAATTTAAATGAGTAAGTTACCTGTATGATGTTGTTATATCAGACACTTCTAGTGAATAGATTTGGGTACTTTGTCCACATCCCACTTTCTAACTCCCAGGTCGCATCTTCCAGATCATGATGTCTCCACAGTACCTTAACCAAATGAATATCCTTGGTCTTGAGATTCTGTACCTTACTATCCAATATCCGGATTACTGATTCTTCATAAGTCGCATCTTCCCTGATATCAACCTCTTACCAGTATATGATGTGAGAGGGGTTTGGCTCATATTTCCATAGCATCGACACATGGAATACGTTATGGATCGAGGACATTCTATTAGGCAATTTCACTTTGTAGGCACATTTACCAACCCATTTGAGTATCTCGAATAGACCAATAAATCTAGGTGATAGTTTTTCCTTGATCCCAAAATGCTTGATCCCTTTCTGAGGGCAAATCCTCAAGAAAACTCTATCACCTGGATCAAATTCTAAAGGTCTTCTTCTCTTGTCTACATAGCTTTTCTGCCTACTCCGAGCTATAGTTAACCTCTTTTGACTTTGTTTTACTTGTTCATTCATATCTTGCACTAAGTCAAGCCCTGTGAGTATATGGTCCTCAAAGTCTGCCCAACATAATAGGGATCGACAGGGTCGACCGTAGAGCGCTTCATATGGAGCCATTCGTATGCTTGCCAGATAATTGTTATTATAGGCAAACTCTTCCAAGTGTAAGTACTTGCTCTATTTGCCCTTGAAGTCAAGGACACATGTTCTTAACATATCTTCTAGTATTTGTATCACCCTCTCAAACTGTCCATCTATCTGAGGATGGAATGCAATACTCATGGTAAGTATACTACCTAGTTCCTTTTGTAGGCTCTACCAGAGCTAAGATGTAAACTACAATCTCTATTTGACACAATGGTCTTAGGTACACCATGTAGCTTTACTATCTCTCTAATGTATAGTTTTCCAAGCTTTTCCACAAAATCTGTACATCGAATGGGTAGAAAATGAGCTACCTTCGTGAGGCGACCTACAATTACCCATACTGTGTCTTCTCCCTTCTGGTTTTTAGGTAAACCACTGACAAAATCCATTATAATATTGTCCCACTTCCATTCGGGAACTAAAAGTCGTTGCAACATCAATGAGGGTCTTCTATGTTCTACCTTCACCTGTTGACATGTTAAACACTTAGAGACATACTTGGCAATGTCCCTCTTCATGACTCTCCACCAATACACTCCCCTAAGATTCTGGTACATCTTATCTCCTCTTGGATGCATAGTGTACTTGGTCTGATGAGCCTCATCCAAGATGGTTCTTATGCTCTGCCCACTCTCAAGAATACAGACTTTATCCCCAAGTCTGAGAATACCCTCTGTATCAATTCCAAAATCCGTGTGCTTCCCTAGTTTGACACCCTCAATCAAATCATTAATCCATTTATCCCTCGTTTGTTCATCTCTTACCTGATGTAAGAGATCTGGTTGGCAAGTCATCGAACTTAGATAAACTTGGTCCTTGTTTGAAGTTATGCCCAAGTTATAGTCACTGATCAACTGATACATTGGACCCTTTTCTTCATCCTTCCTACTAAATTTTCTGCTAAGTGCATCAACCACCACGTTAGCCTTCTTAGGATGATAGTGTAGCTGAAAGTCATAATCTTTCAAGAATTCTTAACACATCTGCTATCGAAGGTTCAATTCCTTATGGGTATAAATATACTTCAGGCTCTTATGATCAGAGAATAAATCAAAACTCTTCCCATAGAGATAATGCCTCCAAATCGTCAAGGCAAAAATAATTGTTGCTAACTCTAGATCATGTGTGGAGCAATTCTATTCATGGATCTTCAATTGACGCGAAGCGTGACCTATTACCTTTCCATCTTGTATCAATGCAACACCCAATCCTTCTGTGAAGCATTAGGATATAAGACATATTTCACACTGTGAGTAGGTGTAAACAAGATAGGTGCTGAAGTTAACCTCTTCTTCAATTCTTGGAATGATTGTTTGCAACTTATCATCCCAAACAAATTTTTCTCCCTTTCTGGTTAAATTGGTCATTAGTCCAGCCAACTTTGAGAAGTCTTGGATAAACCTGCGGTAATATCTAGCTAAACCTAAGAAGCTTCTGATTTTCGTCATAGTCTTAGGTTGCTTCCAATTAGATACCACTTCTATTTTCTCTAGGTTTACGAATATTCCTTCAGCTGAGATAACATGTCCAAGGAACTTAACATTCTTCATCTAAAACTCACATTTGCTAAACTTAGCGTAGTATTCATTTCTTCTCAGCATCTCTAAGACAATCCTCAGAGGTCCCACATGCTCTGCCTCTAATCTAGAGTATATCAGAATGTCATCAGCAAATATTACAATGAACTCATCCAAATACTATCTGAAGACTATTCATCAAATCCATAAATGTAGTCGACGCATTGGTCAAACCAAATGGCATCATCGTGAACTCGAAATGCCCATATCGACATCTGAAGGCTGTCTTGTGTATATTAGACTCTCAGATCCTCAATTGATGATATCCAGACTTAGATCAATCTTGGATAAATGACTGGCTCCTCTCAACTGATCAAACAGGTCATCTAACGGAGGCAGTAGATACTTGTTCTTTATTGTTACTTGGTTTAACTTTTGGTAGTCAACACAAAGTCTCATAGATCCATCTTTTTTCTTCACAAACAGAATAGGAGCTCCCTATGGTGACTCATTAAGTCTGATAAATCCCTTCTCAAGGAGCTCATCTAGTTGTATCTTCAGCTCAATAACTTCCACTGGTGTCATTCTATAAGGCGGAATAGCAATCGGGTCAGTGTTAGGATGTAACTCAATCTTGAACTCTACCTGTTTGTGTGGTAGTAGTCTAGTTAGGTCATCTAGGAATACATCTGCATATTCTTGTACTATAGGTATTTCCTGTATTTCTCTAGATTTTTTAGCATCTTCTTCTAACAACTATTTGAAGTCTTCTTTTTGTTTTAAACAATGCAGCATAGCTACCATAGAACTCTTTGGCAATCTTTACATATCCCTATTTATTCTAAGTACGTCTCCAGAAGGCAATGTTATAGTCTCCCTCAACTTTTGACAGTCTATATTGACTTAATATAAAGTAAGCCAATCCATACCCCACATGACATCATACCCATAAAAAAGGAAGTGTACATAGATTAGTCGAAATCAGCTTATCTCCAAATCTAAGGTCACATCTACAATACCTCATAGAGTTCACTGTGTCTCCTATGGGTGTAGCTACATGTAATGTCACAGGCAATGGGTTTGTCACCAATTGTAATCTATGTACCAAACATTCAGAAATGAAGGATCGAGTAGCACTAGAGTCAAATAAGACTTTCACAACAACATTAAACAAAAGGAAAGTACCTTCCACTGTCGGTGCATAATCAGTCTAGGCATCAACAGCATAAAATCAGGCTTGGTTCTATACTCGGCCTTGATTCTGGTTCTACCCCTGATTCTGCAGTGATTGGGGTTGTGGTTGTTGTCTCTTTTGTGGACGACCATCTTGTTCACGCACTTGTTGTTGCAAAGGAGGAACTAGAGCTCTATTAGGATAATTCTTGGCAATATGTCTTCTTTGGCAGCATAAGAAGTACAACCCTTGCCTCTTTGTTTATTCCCTCTGCTCGTCCCTAACACGATCAGTTCGTGCGTGCTGGTTCTGTGACCTATTATGATTTTGTGCCTGATTTTGATTCTGAGGCGCCTAGTGTCCATCCTACCTGTTGCGCTTCTTCTGTGAGGCTCCTACCACTTGTTCCGACTATGACTTCTTCTGTCCATCCCTCAAGGTTTGCTCATACTCGAGATCTAACTCGATCAATTGTGGCCTTTCCACAGTTTCCTTAATGGTGGTTAATCTCCAAGGATATATTATTTTTTGTATTTCTACCTTCAGTCCTTCAGTAAGCCTGTCCGCCTTGAACTACTCATCTCTTATCAATTATGGGGCAAACCTTGACAGTTCAATAAATTTTTGTTCGTACTCAGCAGCAATCATATTCTTTTGTGTTAGTCGAATGAACTCCGACTGTATCTATTTTGTCTTCGCCATGTAGAAGAAGTGTGATTAGAACAGAACCTTAAACTATTCCCACATCATAGTAGACACATCTGTAGCAGAATCATTCATGACCATCTCCCACCAATGATAGGCAGGTCCCTCAAATTGGTGCACTGCTAATGCAACTCTCCTAGTACCAGTTTCCCCCAACACATTCAAATGTTTGTTCATCACAGTGAACCACTTATCAGCAACTACATGATTAACCAAACCCTCAAAAGTACTCAGTCGTAGCTTATGGAATTCTATCAACAAGTTCTTTTGTTCTATATCACTTACAATCAGTCAATCCCATACCACTGGACCATTAGGTAGCAGAGCCCAATGAACTTGGGGCTGAGGTTGATCCTGTGGCTGTGGTTGTACTGGTGGTTGTTTCTACATCTGTGCAAGGTTCCTTGTGACCTGTTCCACCACTTGCTGAACGAATTCAGCTAACATATCTATATTCACCATCGTCCCAGCTGGAGCTACTGCCACTAGCACTCCATCCTCCCTCTGCCCAAATTTATCAGTATTTTCATCTCTCATACCGTTATCCCTTGTTCTTACCATTATCTACAAGTCAAAAGTCATTTTTGTGTCCATTAGTTCAATATGATATCAATAATAGAAATTTCAATACTCAAAAAAAAATCATAATCTAATCTTAATTTAATTTGGGTTACATGAACACCTTTTTATCTTAGAACTCGGATAATAAATGCTTTTGCAACTTGTGATAAGTGTCCTCTTTCATATCTTTATTCATAGCTGTGATCATATTGTCATAATAACTTTTTTCGCATCATGCATGCTATCATGACTCTAGGTTCAAATCTCTAAGTTCTTGGTTGGTTTTGTCGCCTATCAGTTTATGCTTCTAAGTCTGAAATTTGAAGTCTTCCAGCCCTCATATTTGTTTTGGGTACAAGATTTTTGGTTTTATATAATTGTATTCAGAATCATAACATCAAGTAACATGCAACCAAACATTCAGTCAATCACACCATTTACGCTAGCACAGCGAGATTTCTAAGCTTCCGAGTGCCTCCAAGTTCAAGTGCCCTATACCACTCTTACCTAGCGAGATAGGCTTCCACTCAAAAATCTTACCACACCCAAACAATTTCATGAATGTCTCAATGACCAGGGTCTCCCAAGTCCCACTATATTTGACCATCCCATACCGGCCAAGCATAGGAAAATAAGCTCTTCCAAAGTTACTGACCATTCACCATTCATGGCCCGTCAATCTCCGAGTCCAGGATTCCTCCATACCACTAATTCCTACATGTCCCATACCATGCAGAATCTAGAGATACAAGATCATCTCGATCTTGTGTCATGACCAAACAAGTGTTTCGTTATTCATGCATTTTCAGTCTCTAACTTATGTCCTAACAATTTATTCAAGATCCCTATGCCACATTGGTAATACCTAAGTCTTTACCTATGGTTTCTTTTCCTGGACCTAAGGTTTCAATACTTGGCTGAGTGGTTCCTTTGTTAAACCCACAACCATCATCAACCTTAGCTACCACCAATGGCATCTGAGTACACATCTAGCCTAGTACTCTACAGTCTAAGCTCTCATCTCACCTTTGGCATCCACTACCTAGGCTATCTCTATCTCTTCGCCCAGTTGTCTAGTAACTGAGCTATGATACTGACTTTGGTATTAGAGTAACCATTTGTTCTGGCCCAGCAACTATTGCCTAGGCTCTGTTACCAACTTTGGTATCATACTAGACCTTTTCCTAGCGAGCTACTAACTAGGCTCTGATACCAACTTTGTAACACCCCAGTTCTCAGTCCTTCGTTTCTATCATGTCTATCACGCATGGAGAGACGCGCCATTAAATGTCATCACATATATCATCTATCAAGAACCAGGACGTTACTTTTCTCACATTCAATTTCTCATTAAATATCTTCTAGACATACCAAATTCCATGCAAATAATTCATCAATATCTTAAATACACCCAGAGATACCAATAGGAGATAAAACATAATGAATCTCATCAAAACTCATAGACTAAACTGAATAAACTAGACATAAAGTGTTCAC